>AYEL01060717.1:0-50843 GCA_000484575.1 Olivierus martensii | reverse complement strand
TTTTTCAAATCATTTAAGTTGGAGTTTTACAAACCGTGATCCACCATCACCGCCATCAGGGGCTGCCCTGTGAGCCACCATCACCGCCGTCAGGGGGCCGCGAAAAAGGCGATATAGGACAAAATATCACTTAACTGCTGTACTACATTAGAGTAAATTCAGGTTTCTATATAACGAAGTTTCTATATATCGAAATTTTTCTAAGACACCTTCAATTTCGATATATGGAGGTCCGACTGTATTTGATTTTTATTTTATACTATTAAATTTGGATCACATTCTATAAAGCTGCAATTTTCAGTCATGCAATACTTGTTTGATTTTCTTTCATTTATTTTAATCATGACAGATTTTTAATAATTTTATATTATGTCTATTTGAAAAAATGTTGTTATACAAATTCACAAAAAAAAAGCAGTTGGCAATATTTTTCCATTCCCAGGCTAGAAGCAAAGAAATAATGGCAGACCACATTCATCTATTGAACTATTATAAGGTATCATATTCTATAACTAATAAATGAAGATAATAATAATAAACTTAATCCATTGTTTCATTTTTTGTTTTATTTAAATTGACATTTGTCATAAAGACACAACAGTTAATATGATACTTGATGGTTTTTTGGCACTTGAAATTTTTTCAACTTCATGTCTGTACTACACAGTTTTATGAGAGTGACTGTCTTAAACTCCTAATGGTTTCCTTTAAATAAATTTAGTAAGATGAATCAAGAATGTTCTGGATTGAGCTTGTATAATATGGGATATTGAAATATTGGTTAAATTTAATGGAAAACTATAAGAACAGTATATGGAAAATAGTAATAGAAAATGTATTTAAGTTTTAGAGTTATGTTTTAATTATTCCAATTATTTGTTATCAAAATATCATACTTGAAATCAATCAGCATTTTTTTCTATACACTATGGGCTTGATAGAAACCATATTTTGTTTGAGGACTGCAAACCAAATAATTTCGGCTAGTGGGCCATAAGTTGCAGACCCATGACATAAATAGTAGTTTGAATAAAACACATATAAAATGTAATAAATTCCAATGCAATTTTTATTTGACATTCTTTGTGCTTAAAATAATTATATAACATTTCAATCATAAGAAATAATTTTGAAGATAATTATTTGTTATATGTAATGAAACAGCTGGAAATACTTTGAAACTTATGATCAGAATAAATCATGAATTAGAACCATAAGAAAATGACCTTTCTGGTATGCAAGTAATACAAGTAAGCCTATTTTGCAATCTTGTAAATAAATCAAACAAAAATATAAATACAAAATAGAGACAAAGAACAGGTACACTGATTTCAAATAAAAGTAAAATTATTATAGAATTAAAAAACATTGGTAGATGTGAAAAATATGATTCAATTGATTCAAAAAATATTTCCATATCTAATATGCAATAATTATGAATTTCAGTGAATTTCAGTTTCAGTGAATTGTTGTCAGTATGTTTAAATATTCATTGCTTCTTTAGATCTGAGAAATTGTTAAATATTCTGAAAGAATAAAGAATTGAGAGAAGTGTTGTCTACATTTTATTTCAACTACAGTTTTTCTCTTCATTAGAAATATCTTATTTTATGTTGCTGTCTTGTTTTAAAACAATTATTTATATTTAAAGTAAATCTTAGATATATCTTTGATAATTCTGCTCAGTTGTTTTTGGAACTTTGGAATTTTCATTACAGAATGATCTCTCTATTAGAAAATTTTATTATTTTCTATTTGTAAGGAAATGTTTCACAAGTTGTTGTTATAAGATGTATTTTGTTATGAAGTAGCCTCAAACTCATCTTATCCATTAGGGACAAATAAATAGTGTCTAGAGCCTACAAAAATGTTTGAGACTTAATAAAAAATGTAATGGTTCAAAAATTTCAAATCAGGATGATTTTGGGATTAAATTTAGATGATTTTGCCATATTAAAGGATTCAGTATTCCAATGTCTATTATTACTACTAAAAATTATTACCATTGTGAGTCATTTTCGATTTACAATGAGACCAATGGAGTTATTTTTTTATTAAAACATAACCCCATTGTAAATCAAGGACAACTTGTATAGCATAAATAATTACTATATTTGTAAGTTACAAGCCCAAACATGTTGATTTACAACATTTAAGCTCATGTTGTGAGGAAGTTAACTGAGTCTAATAAATTTATATTTTGTTATTATCTAACTTGTTTGAGATTTTCTTCAAATTATTAGTGTAAGTTCTAACATCATTTGTTCGTTTTACTTCTAACACTTAATCGGCACTTTTAGTAATAAGTTCCGATTTCTGCTTTTGTTTCGTCAGTTAGATGTTACATTGTGTCAAATTGTTTTGTAATTATTTAGTAGTAAGTTAGAACTTTGCAAAGACCTGAGCTCAGGCCGAACTCTGGATTGCAGAGTCGCTAGCCGTTAGGTTTAGCTGATAAGTAGATAGTATTGCATTCATTCAAATTCGCAACTTTGCAATGTTACTTGACTTATTTATATTTTGTGTGTTGTTTGTTGATTTTAAATATCATATTATCATCTTATGATATTGTTCCATGCAGTATTATCTCATTTTCAATTGGAATAATATGATGTCAAACATTTTATAAATTTGCAATCATTATAGTCACTTAGCTTTGGAAGTTTTTAATCCAGAATTTTTATTAAAACATTATTTTTTTGACTTACATAAAATTCAACTTGCATAAAGTTAAGAAAAATGTAACCCTTACATAAGTCAGGGAGTGGATAAATTATATTTTTTTCATTTCAAAAATTGTTTCCTAAAATATCTTCAATCAAATTGCTTATTATAAATAAAATTCCCTGATTGTAGATTTCAAAATAGAGATGAAAACGATTAATATTTAGCTCATAAAAATTTTGATGAAAAAAACCAGACTCAACAATTTCTATGACTAGTATAAAATTACCAGAAAAGTCATGTTCTGCCTTATCCTTTACTAATTAAACATTAGTGCAAGCAAAATTCTAACATTAAATATAAATAAAATCAACTTAAATTTCATTATTGTTTTTTTTTTATTTATATTGAATATTCCTGCACTTAATTTTAATAAACAGTTTTCTCTTATATTTTTGCTATTAAATTTTATATGCAAATGTATCTGCATTATTATATTATTATTTTTTAAATAGGTAAAAAATAAAAAGTTTGTAGGTGTAATATTGATAGGGACAAGATTTATACTTTCCTTATTATAAAGAATATACAAAATCTATTCTATATTACAGTACTACAATAGAGTTCCAATTATCAAAAGTAATGTGAACAAAGGAGACCTCAGATAATAAAAAACATATAACACAGAAAATTGATAAATTATTATTAAATAAATTGAAATTGAAAACATGGACATGATAATGTACAATCTATTTTCAGATTTTTCTTATTGAATATAATGACTTTTATTATATGATTTAAAAGTGAATTGTTGTTCACCTGGTATCTTTTTAATAAAACAATCATAAATAAATATGTTTTTATTATATAATTTAAATTTATTTATTAATTTATTTACAACTATTTTATTACAAAAATAAAACACAAAGTAAACAATAATTCACTCAGAACCTCAGTTAATAAGAGTTGGTTAATTAGGACTCTACTATATTTCTTTTTAAAAATTTGTTAAATATTTTGATTTTTAATAATGGGGAATTTAACTTCCATTTATAGTATTACATGTCTATAATGTAGGTAACTCTGTTCTGCTTGTCTATGAGAGTGATGTCTGGTCTGTTGTAGTATATGGTTTTGTCTGTTAGGATTGTTCTGTCGTAAAAAATTTTGTGTGTTGAGTTTTCTAGGATTGTCTGGTATGTATTTGTAGTATGGTGTGTGCTTATTAATTTGTATTTGGTTGCAAGCTTTTGGTGTATTATGTTTGCATGTTTGCAAAACATTAGATCTACATCTCAAGACATACATAACACTACCAAAAGCATCACTACTCAATATGTGCAACATAGTAAGAAAGTTTCTCAGCACTGACACAGACAGTTAACACACCATTAAACATCACAAGTAGCTATGTCTTGATGTGTCCGACATAGCACTTTGACCTGGAGTTACTCCGTGCCCACATTGATGTACTCTAACATAATAATAATAATAATAATAATAATAATAATAATTAATAATATAGATCAGGAGTGTCCAATCTGCAGTCTAGGATGGCTTTGAATGTGGCCCAACAAGCAATTTTAAACTAATATAAATAATTTACTAATGTTTTTAATACTGATAGATAGAGAAAAACATGCTTTATTTTGGTCCAGCACTTTTGTGCCTTACACAATAAATATTTTTTAATACTGCTTCAAATATATTTAAAGTGTTTTTTCCCACCAAAAGAAAGGAGGAAATACTCAGCTCATTGGTTCATTTTATTTACATTTTCAACAATAGTTTAGTGCTCTTCAGTTTAACCAGTTGAGATTCATTAACATGTATACCTACATTGGTTGTGTCTGTGTAGGTAATCTGTTTGTGCAAGCAGCTTGCAACAAGACGTAATATGTTGAATTGTTTCGAGTGCTATGAGACATTTCTTACAGGTGTCATTTGTTAATGTGCTGTCCTTTAGTATATATTTTCTGTAGTTTTTCGTGTTTATTACTAGTCTTGTATTGCTAGTATAAACCCTTCTGTTTCAGTAAATAGATTCCCCCTGACTAACCCACTGTTTGAAGCTTTAGTGTCTATGGAGTGTTTCTGAAGGTCATGTGGGTGTCTGCCATGGAGTTCCTTTTTACACCAGGATGTTTTCTTTTGTTGTTATGTGTGCAGTGTTGTCTATTTGGCATGGAGTATTGTTCTGAAGATTTAATGGTGTTATGTTTCTATCTGCCAAGACTATAGCTTCATTATGTTTCTATCTGCCAAGACAATAGCTTTGTGTAGTTGTGATATATATGTTGTTTTTTTATGAAAGAACTCTCTCAGATTATAGATCTATCTGTTGTGTAAATGTGGGATGCCAATAAGGCCATGTCCTCCTTCCTTGCATGGGAGAGTAGTTTGTTCTATGGCAGATTTCGGGTGATGGTACTAGTATTTTGTAAGTGTTGTTTGTGTTTTTCTTTGGAGTGATTCTAGTTCTGTCTGTGTCCACTGTATCACTCCAAAGGAGTAAGTTAGTATAGGTATGGCGAATGTGTTGATGGCTTTCACTGTATTTTTTTTATTTAGATGTGTTTTGAGAATGTTAATTAATCTGTTGTTTTGACAATGTTTGTTTAGTTTTCTTCTGTTTTGTGAGTCTGGCCTGCTGGAATCCCAAATACTTGTACACTTCACCCTCTTCCATAGATTCGATAGTGTGTCCATTTTCAAGAGTGAAGCTCCTTTCTTTAGGACTCTCTTTTCTATGTGGAGTGTTTTGCATTTGTCAAGGCCAAACTCCAAGAATATATCTTTTGAAAATGTGTGCGTGATTTGTAACAACTGTTGTAATTGTGTTTGTGTTGAGGCGTACAGTTTGATGTCGTCCATGTAAGAGAGATGTGAATATGTGTAGTATGTGTTCGGTTTTGTCTAATGTTGTAGCCACTGTTCGAAGTGTTTTTGGAGAGTGGATTTAGGGCGAGGTAGAACCAAAGTGGGCTGAGGGAATTGCCCTCGAAAATACCACATCTAATGTGTATGGGTTCTGTGGCTATGTGATTATTATTTATGGTGATGTGCAGTGTTGTTCTCTAGTGTTGCATTATGTTTTGTAGGAATGTGATATATTTGGTATTGATTTTGTATAATGTATAATTTTATAGAGTTGTAGTGTCTGTATGAGCCATGAATGTGGTATGCTATCGAATGCCTTTTTGTAATCAGCTGCTTGTAAGTATCTGTGTTGTCTGTGTACTTGTTTTAGTATTGTTGTGTCGATGATCAGCTGCTCTTTTCACCCCATGTGACTTCTACGACAGCCTTTCTGTTGTTCTGTGAGAATGCTGTTTTCTTCAATGTATGCGTATATTTTGTTGGTGATACATGAGGCTAAAATTTTGTAGTGTGTTGGTAAACGTGACTGGTCTGTATTGTGATGGGTTTCCAGTGTTTGTGCTCTTGGGTTTTATGAAAGTGATGCCATGTGTAAGAAAGGAAGATGTGTCTTTTGGTTTGTGAATGAGATGTGTGAGATGTTTGGCCAGTAACTCATGAAGACAGGTAAAATGTTTGTACCAGAAATTCTGGATGCCATCTACACCATTGTGAATGAGATGTGAGAGATGTTTGGCCAGTAAATCATGAAGATAGAGTTAAAATGTTTATACCAAAAATTCTGTATGCCATCTACACCAGGGGCTTTCCAGTTTTGAGTGTATCTAATTGTGTTTGTGAGTTCTTCAGTAGTAATGGTGGTATAAGTCATTTCTGATACGTTTAATGTGTATCTCTCCTCGTCTGCGATCCAGCTGGCGCTCTGGTTGTGTGTGACTGGCACTGCCCACAGGGCAGACCAGAAGCTAGTGCGTGATTGTTGTGTTGGTATTTCTCTGTTTAGTGTTTGTTTAGGCTCTTTAGTGTTTATGTTTCTGTAGAATGTCTTTTCGTTGTTTGTGAATAGTGTGTTGTCTAGTTTACATGCTGGGCTGGTTTTGTATCGTTTCAGATGTTGTGATTTTGCTGCAAGTTTCTGTTTTAGTGTGTGTATGTATTCTTTAATGTGTGTGTTGTGGTTTTCATTGCGTGTGTGTGTTTTTAGTTTTCTGAAAATCTTTCTAATAGATTTCATTAGTGCTCTTTTCACCCCATGTGACTTCTACGACAGCCTTTCTGTTGTTCTGTGAGAATGCTATTTTCTTCAATGTATGCATATATTTTGTTGGTGATACATGAGGCTAAAATTTTGTATATCTCATTTTTAACATTTAAAGGTAGCTGGCTTTCAATTTCCCTAACTACTATTTCCGCAAGAATCCCAGCCATCGGGCTGCCTATCGGAACTCCCTGCTGTAGTAAACTTTCCGAATGTGAGCCTCTGCCTAACTCACAGATGCGGACCTTGTTAACCTAGGCGATGTCTGAGCCGGTGTGCTTTCGTTTTCTGCTTTGTATCATAGTAAACCAGAAAAAACACCACAGAAGTGGGGACACCTGCTAGCATTTAGTTGAGCATAGTTGAATAGCCTTCTAGCCAAGGGTAACCCTACAAAAAATGAAATTTCTTGTAGGGTCACCCTTAGAAAGCATTAAAAGTCAGGTAAATACGTTAGAAAGCATTAAAACTCAGGTAACAGAACAAATATCGCAACATGAAACCAATTCACACACACAAATAGAACACAAAGTGGAACAGATGTCAGAAATAACATACATCGATGACAATACACAGCCCATCAACAACACTGTCGCTCATTAACAACACTGACACAAACATACATTAATGATAACATGCAGCCCATTAACAACACTGACACAGACGAAACTGATTCACACACACAAATAGAACATGATGTGGAACAGATACCAGAAATAACATACATATGATAACAACACACAGCCCATCAACAACACTGACACAGACCTAATAAATAAACTTTCTGACTTTCATCGCCTATTCTGCCCATGTACACCCCTCTGCCACTTTGGGGCAGGATTCAGGAGGGATTATTATTATTATTATTATTATTATTATGACAGTACTATTAGTGCTTATATAGTGTTTTATCAAATTTGGTCTGTAGTGTTTTGGGTTATATCAAATTTTAAAAATAAATCATAAAAATGCAATTTGATTATAATTTTCAATCGAATATCAAAATCTTATAAATTATAATATATAAATAAATTATTATTGTATTTTTCCTATACTTATCTGTTAAACATTAGTGATTCTCATATTTTTGATAAAAAGGTCATAATTTTGTTGATATAGTTTTGAAAAAATGTATACCTAAATTGCAAATTTTGATATAAGGCTGTATTTCTCAGTGGGATGTGCAAAGCTACTTATAGGAAGTTGCAATCTTTCTATTAAAATACAAAAAGAAATCATTTCAATAATAGTCTTAAATAATAAAAATAATAAACTGAATATATAAAACAGTATGGTAAAATATAGATTACATTCTGATTTAATCTCTAGATTAGTTTTCTTTATATAGAAATAATTCAATATTTAGGTAATGGTTATCCATTAGTTATGCATTTTGTGTCTAATGAAGAAACTCAGACTCAAAATATATTTTGAATCTATAACTTTGTCTTAATAATTCAATATTTTGTGTAACAGAAAATTATATTATTACCTTTTGATTTTAAAAACAAACATGCAATATTTTTTGATGAAAAATTAGCAGTTTTTATTTATTAAATATATTTATTTATTACTTAGCTGAAATTTAGAAATGGATACCAGGTTACCTAGATTTTAAATTTTCTAGGGAATAAATGAAAAAAAATGTAAAATGATAAAAACATAAATTATGGGAAGAATATTCGATACAAAAAAGTATTGTCATCATTTTTTTTACAATAGTAGTTAAAAAATAGTTCCAGTTTTTTAGTGAGAGACGTTTTTGTTCCTTTATATGAATATTTTTTAATAGAGATTTTCATTTCAAGTGACAAGCTTTTCTTTCTTTTCTATCATTTTAAAATTGATAATGTTTAATTTAAACAATTTGATAAATATCAGTTTAGTAATAAAATGAGTCATCAAAACATGAATAAAAAGTTGCATATTGAGAGTTTTTTTAGTCCAAAAATCAGAGATCTGAAAATATATAACAGTGTGTCCAGTAGATGAGAATAAATGCAAATGCTCTAATACAAAAAGTGGGAGAAAAAAATTAATGTTGAAAGCATTTAGTTACAATAGTTACTGCACTGCCAAATTTGCTTTTTATGAATGCTCAAATTCATGTGCACAAAATTCACTATGAACATCACATAAAATATATATTTTGCGAAAAAGTTGCCGATGTATTGCAAATTATGGGAATTTAAATTTTTCAAGAGGGCCACCAAGAGAGGGTGACATCCGTGACATTTGTCATGGGCCCGGCATCGAAGAGGGCCCGACCGTTGGGCCTTGATGTGTCACATAACTTTTCCATAGCTCGCAGGCGCTGCCAGAGCCACTGTCTACCATCCTAAACAGTTGTGCCAAAATAAACTATTTTATATACAACACTGTTTGATAAGTACAAAATTACTTATCAAACAGTTCAGAAGATCAATTTTAGGATGTATGGCCGCAGTAGGAGCGTGCTGTGCCTAGTGTATCAAGGTTTAGTTCCCGGGTCTTATACTTACAAAGATTTTCAGAACAGATCTGGATCTACCTATTGAATTACAACCTTCACCTGACGCCTAATCTCACAAAGGGTATAAGTAGCCCATGATGGGCACTAGAATTACCTATTGCTTAATACCAACTTGGTGGAAAGCTGTGTTATGCCACACAGAAAAAAATATAAGTTAGTTACGTTACTGAATCTCACGAAAGATTTTTATTAAACCATAGTGATGCACTTTTTTAAGTGGGGCCCGCATCATAGACTTGTCAGGGGCCTGAAAATTTCTCTCGGTAGCCCTGCTTTTCAATATAAATTTCAGGAAAATTTTGTTATTAATTTGTATGAAAATGAATCATGTCTAAGTATTTTAAAAGAATATCATGGAAAAACATAAAATTTAGGTTTCATTGTAAAACATTTTTAAAAATAAACATTTTAAACTTGGTAAATAAACATGGTTTTTGAACATTTTCTTTGAAGCAAATATTTTATTTACAAAATTAATTTTGATTTATTTAGTTTAAAACCTAAGGAATGGCAAGTTTCTTTGAAAACTAGTACAGACTCGGATGTTTCTCATACAGTGTGCTTATTCTGTATCCAACCACCAGCTTGTTATAGCCATGTCCAGAAAATTTCAGGTTTGTACAAATATTGTTTTACTTTCCTTTCAAATGGAAAAATTAGATTGTTTAAATATTTAATCAATTTAATCAGAAAACTTTCATTATTGTTAATATTTATCAATATAAGAAAAATCTAGCAGTTGAAAACCATTAAATATATCTGCTGATTTAGGTATTTCCTGAGGAGAATAGTGAGGAAGCCTTTGCAGAACAGACAAACATTGCATTCATACATAAATATATATAAATTCAATATCATTTTGATGAATCATTTTAAAAATTTTATATATATTATATTTTAAAATATATGATGATGATTTTATTATATATTTGAATAAACTTATGGAAAATATTTAGTAAATTCTTAGCTTTATGCTAAACGATCAACACTGATGCCAAAACTAAAGAAGAAAAAACTTTCAAATTAAATATAATACAAAATGCACAAAGTATTTCTAATAACAATTATTTGTCGTCTCATAATTTATAGTGAGACATTAATTTTTAATGAAATATGTGTAGATGGTATAAATATTTGATATATATCAATGTATTTTTTTAATATAAAAATACTTTGATAAATTAAATTGCGTAGTTGTCATGTTTGTAGCATGTAATTATCTAGGATAGATATATAAAAAAGATATGAAATACAGTAGAACCTCATTATCTCGAATCTCATGGGAACTAAAAAAAATTTGATATAAAGAATTTTTGAGATATCAAGATTCAATTTTAAATAAAGATTTTTATGTCAATAGTACATACCGCATAAGACACTCTTTTTAACCATGAAAATTAGCGTCTAAATATTCCTACATGTTATAAACCAAAGGTTGATAACAGATTAAACTATAGCACTCACTAGCAGTCCAAATAATTTTATTCATTTAAATAATTTTTCCAGAGGAACGCTTTTGGCTAGGTTATAGCCATCATCAACTCTTATATTACTTACAGTTTCTACAATTAGATAAGTTATAGAACATCCGAGGTGATTATACATTTAGATACGAGTAACGTATCTAATTGTAGTAACTGTAAGTAATATAAGAGTTGATAATGGCTATAACCTAGCCGAAAGCATTCCTCTGGAAAAAGTTATTTAAATGAATAAAATTATTTGGACTGCTATAGTTTAATCTGTTATCATTGTATTACCTCAGAAAGCAGTATATTTTTGTTTTGGTAAACCAAAAGTTGAAAATATCACTGAATAAACACAATCATATTGACAAAAACCTATCAACAATTAGAAGTGAAATTTAGAAAATGAAATACTGTAGGGCATATTCAATATTCCTAGTATACACAAAAAACTTCCTGTCTGGTTATCGGTAGCACATTTATGTTCTTTTATTAAATTTAAATCCTTTGTTTAGACTCCAAAAGCGAGAGAAAATTCGTAAGTATTTTTAATTTCTCTAGCACAAAAATTATAAATTAATTCGAAATAACAAGGGTTTTGAAGAAAATACTTTGAGATAACTATTGAAATTGCATTGGTTTAATTCTGAAAGTGCATGGGAAAAAATGCACTTTCAGCATTATTCTAACCAAAGGATTTAAATTTAATAAAAGAATGTAAATGTGCTACCGATAACCAGACAGGAAGTTTTTTGTGTAATAATAATTTTTTCCACATATCAAGGGTTTCGAGGATAGGGAGATTTGAGATAAGGTTACACTGTATTCAATATAAATCAATATTATATGAAATTATATGAGTTATACCAATTTGAATTTCTAAATCATAAATATGATTGTTTTGTATTTTATACTAATATGTAATTAGCTTAAGAACAATAAAAATTTTTCTTATGAAACTTAACACGATCAGATTTTACCTGTTTTAATTATGTGTGATATTTTCTGTTTTTAACTTTTTTTAGACGTACTAATAATAATTTAGAAGTTTTTTTATTTTTATAAGCAGGTATCATGAAATATAAGCGATACCGTCCCAATACTTTATATAGAAAAAATTTTAATTAATGCAGTAAAAATAATAATATGAGAATCCTAAGATGTGTTAATACGCTACATCTGATCAACTTCTGTATTTTATATTTTATAATCGAAAAACTTACAAACTTTTTAAAATTCATTCAGTTTTGCTGTCGGATATTCATTTTAACATATCTGAAATATTAATATCATATTGATTAAAAGTATCATTAAATAAACTACCTATAATTGATAAATAATAGTTGAATACCTAAAATTTACTGTATAAGTTTTCGGCAAAAGAATTGATATATAAATGTAAATTTTACTTATTTGATTTGCTGTGTTTTTGTGACGAATAATGAAATTTTTAACACATTAATTAAACACTTATTACATACTTCTAACCATAAATTATTGATAAGTACTTTATTTTTATTTATTCTTTAAATATTGAAATTTTAATGAGTAAAAAGTTAATAATATGAAAGGAAAGCTATCAATTATGTAGAATCTTTAAGTTGTAATTAATTGATGTAAAGTATCTAGGATGTAGAAGAAGAATTTTTTAATGGAATTTTTTCTACTTTTGAGCAATATGTTAATTTTTATTCAGGGAAATAACTATAAAAGCGTGTTTAATATATTGAATATATGAATAAATGAGTGAATTGGAGAACTGATTAATGCAAATAAATATTACATGAAAATAGTTTCTTAATCTTGTTAAATGTGGAACATGATATGGGTGTAAAAATTGTAAGAGAAACATGAATTATAAATATAATACTCGTTTTACATCATCAAAAGTTTAGCATAATTTTCTTTTTGCTTATTTTCCTTTTCAGAATTCAACCCAGCAACAGGTGACTCCTATTACTGCATCACAGGACATCTGATTCAAGATCAAATGCTTAAACAAAAAAATAATTCTGTTTAGTATAAAAGTTGTTTAGTTATGATTATATTTTTTTGTAAGTTGAATTTAATAATTCTGTAAATAAAAAATTAGTTTGCTAGATTTTCTTATCTCCTAAATTTTATAAATATATTTTGGAGTAGAATTATTTTTACAGACTTAAATATTGAATATAAGAATAACGATACGACGCTTATCAGAGAAAGTGCAAAAAAGGATGAACTGACTTAGAATTTTTAAATAGGAATAACATCATATAGTTGATGAATTGCAACTTTTTTGAGGTCGACAATCGCACCAAGGTCAATAGGTTGTTGCACTATTAACTTTGCATATCGTGCTACCTTTTCACGCACTTTACTTGCTTTTATGACAATAACGTAGGAAGTCGGTAGTAAATTTTTGCGCTACTGCATATAAAATTCGTCCTAAAATAATAAAAAAAATTTACACGCATTCCACAGAAAACACGTTTGTTGATACACCAAAATCTCGCGAAAATATACTTAAATTGTGATATAAACTCTTGTAACTTTTCTTCATCGATACCATTTAAGACATCGTACATCGTTACGTGTCGGCCAATAAGATGAAGAAACCAATAAGGTCGTTTGCCCTTTTGACGTCACACCCATTCCAGGTGAACCTTATAATGATTTTAAATAGTTGTTTACCTTCATATGTGAAAGTGAAGACATCGAAAAAGAATCGAGATGCACTCCTTCCTTTTCATCATATGCCTCCTTTGCATTTGCCTCGTTTCAGCTAAAAGTGAGAATTTTTTTATGAATTTGTCTATTTTTTCATGTGCACTGATACATAGCAAATTTTGATTTCAGAATGTGGAGTGAACATGTACGATAATAATCCACTTACTGACAGAATCGTTGGAGGACGTGAAGCTGCTAGAGGCGAATTCCCGTGGCAGGTACGAACATGTTGTGCAAAAGATTGCTAAAAATAAATATATTGTTCTCATAAGTGCAATTTATAATTTTACAGGTGTCTTTGCAACTGAATCATCCCCATTATGGCAAAGTTTCGCATTGGTGCGGTGGTGTGATCATAGACAAACAATGGGTTCTTACTGCAGCCCACTGCGTCATCAAGTAAGTGAAAGTTTTAGTTTAAAAATGGAAAGCAGACTTTCATTAACAGTTTTTATCTTTACAGTCCTATGTTTGTATTACCCCATCCTCAATTCTGGAAGGTTAGAGTGGGAGAACATCACTTAAAGCGTCCCGAAAGTAGCGAGAAGATAGTGGAAGTGTCTCATGTTTATTATTATCCTTGGTATCACGGTTACGATAATGATCTGGCACTGTTTCGTCTGAAGAAGCCCCTAGAATTCGGCGATTATGTGAAACCTATATGTTTAGCTGACGAAGACACTCAATTTTCGGGTCTCACTTGCGTTGCTTCCGGTTGGGGCAAAGTGGATTTCCGTAAGTTTTTCGCACCCATCACGTTTTTTAGAGATTTTCATTATCTGATTATTATTTTCCCCTATAGATTCCAAGGGTTCTGACATTTTGAGAGCTGTGGAGATTAAGATTTTCGACAACGAAGTATGCAACGCCGCTTACAAGGAAAAATTCAAAATTCCCATTCGACAGTTTCACGTCTGTGCAGGAGAACTTTCTGGTGGAAAAGGAACGTGCATGGTGAGCGCATTTTCACTATTTGTAATGGCACGTTATCATGGTTTTTGTTAGAACACAGTTGTTGCATTTTTATAGGGGGATTCTGGAGGACCTCTGGCTTGTATGAGATCTGGATCGTGGTACTTGTTAGGTCTGACGTCGTTTGGTTCTGGCTGTGCCAAGCCAGGTTTCCCAGACGTTTACACTCGCGTACCAGAATTTACTAAGTGGATCAAAGAGAAACAGGCTCTTCATCCTTAAAAAAGGCTTCTTATTGGCACGTGGAACAATTGGATTTTCTAAATGTGGCATCATGGTTGCATATTTTTGTTTTGTTTTAATGTGCCAAATCTTTTTCTCGTCTAGTATTTTTTTCTGAAAATAAATAGTTTTCAATGAGTTTTTTGTTTTTGTATATCTGAAAATACGAATTTACATGTAAACTTTAAGAAGGATATTCAGTAATTTTTTTGTTTCGTGAAGTTCGGCATATTGAAATTCACAAATACTCAAAATTATAAAGATTATAACATAAAATTTGCGTTAAAAATGATTGCATCCTACGATTAGCATCTTTATTTTAACGAGAAAATAATGATGACACGAAAATGCGCGCATCTAAAGACCATAAAATAAGATTAGTCACTTAAGTTAATACAATACAGGTTTGCTACAACTTGACTGACAACTTAAATTGATAATGTTCTGTGGAGATGCTTTGGACAAATTAAAAAAGAAAAAGTTGGGCGTTGGAATTTGTGAAAGCGAGAAATCTTTCAATCAAGTGAGAAATTTGCATTTAGTTTTTTCGCATTTAAATCAGGTTTTATGAAGGGAGGGAGAAGAGATATAAAGAGCAACACTTCTCCTAGACCTCAGTGTCCTTCACCATGACAGGCATACAATTTCTCGTTTTCCTGTGGCTGTTTTCTTTGGCTTTTGGCCAAGGTGAGTGCACCATTTACACGTTTGTCCACTTTATATGTTACGATCATGTTAAAAATAATTTTTTTATTTATATTTTTTATTTTTTTAGAATGCGGTGTGAATAAATATGAAGATCCGATGCCGTTCGATAATAGGATTGTTGGTGGAAGAAATGCAAATCAGGGTGAAGTACCTTGGCAGGTAAACTGGATTTAGTTGACATCTGATAGAAAATTGGTTTTGAATCTCGTTGACATGTTGATGGATTAAAGATAATGAATACTGGTTGAAAAAATTAATCTAGAAAGTAAAATTGTTTTTAGTAGATACGTTTTCGGAAAATTGTCATTTTTTCAAGAAGTATGCATATCTGTGCAGTTTGCAAGATTATATAGGGCATCACTGTACTGCTTGCATGGTGTACAGTGAAGATTTATGAGAATCAACTTGAAGTAAATTCTTACTTTTTAAATTTCTTTCTTTGTGACATGAGATAATTATTTTTTTGTCTTTTTTGACTATTTTGTTGTTGCAGTAATTTTTTTAATTAAAAATAAATTAATCTAACAAAGATTAATTTATTTTTTAATTAAAAAATAAATTAATCTTTGTTAATGTTTGTATCAATGATGTGCAATTTGTAGGTATCGCTGATGTTGAACCATCCTCTTGTTGGACATATTGAACATTATTGTGGAGGAGTTATCTTGAACAAACATTGGATTTTGACAGCAGCACATTGTTTTCTAACGTGAGTTACTTTTTAAATTTGCTTATTGTTTGTTTGTGTATTAAAACAACTACCATCATATACAATTTTGCAAAAATTGATTATATCTAGCCAAACTAATAGCAAAAATCGATTATATATAACCAAACTATATAGCAAAAATCGATTATATGTAACCAAACTATATAGCAAAAATCGATTATATTTAGCCAAACTACATAGCAAAAGTCGATTGTATTTAGCCAAGCTAGCAAAAATTGATTGTTTAGCCAAACTTTATAGCGTTATAATAATAATTATTATTATTATAGATATGCGTTACAAACTTGAAAACATTGCAATAATCATATCAAATTTTCGATGTAGGGAAAGTATAATTAAAATGTGCAATAATTATATGATTTAGCGATCGATTGGTGGCTATTGTACCTTCATATTGGACGGTCAGAGTTGGAGAGCATCATCTATCAAAAGTAGATAAAAGAGAAAAAAGGCATAACGTGTCTGGCATCTACTATAGTTTAGGATACCACGCGTCATTCAACAATGATATTGCGCTTATAAAGTTGAAAGAACCCATAGAGATGAATGAAGACGTCAAGCCTGTTTGTTTACCCACTTCGGGAATAGAGTACCAAGATAAAACTTGCCTAACGTCGGGATGGGGTAAAATTGGTAGAAGTAGGTTCATTTCTTATCATTTTTTGACAGTTAATTTGTCTCTGTAGTACTCACCTGTTTAATTCATTTCACAGATCTCGCTGGTTCGAAAATTCTGAAAGTTGTTTCAGTTGCATTTTACGAAAACGAAGAATGCAATAAAAAATACGGACGACTGATGATACCGATCAGAAGTGGACATTTGTGTGCCGGAAATAACGCTGGGGGTGAAGGAACCTGTCAGGTAAGTGTGCTTATTAACATCGATTATTTGCGTTTGTTTCAAAAGGTGAGAGATTTATATTTAATAAATGAATTTTTCTGTACCGTTAAGGGAGATTCTGGAGGACCACTCGCTTGCAAGATAGGAGAAAAATGGTACTTGGTAGGAATTACTTCGTTCGGTTACGGATGTGCGGAGCCCAATTTTCCAGGTGTTTATACTCGTGTGACTTCTTATCTTCCGTGGATTCGAGAAACTATGAATCGTTACTAGTGAATAAAACTTACTTTTTGTATATTTATCATCATCATCACTTCAATTATTAATGCAATTTATATTTATATAGAAAATATGCTTGTTGTGTGATCAAATTTTATAAATAAAATTTATATGTTTGATATCAAAGAATGCTGGTGTATTTTTACTGAAGTTTAGACAACACATCATTCCATAGATGTGTGTGTTCTTTATATAATTTTATGTATTTAAAAAAATTGTTAAATTCAGCATAATGACAAAACGATAAGTACAAGAATTGATTTTAAGATAAATTTATGATCATTTAAAATTATTAGTGAAAAAAAACTTTCAACAAAATTTAATTCTTAAGTATGCATGCATATTGATTTGAGTTTAATAATAATGACAAGAATTGATTTTAAGATAAATTTATGATCATTTAAAATTATTAGTGAAAAAAAACTTGCAACAAAATTTAATTCTTAAGCATGCATGCATGCATATTGATTTGAGTTTAATAATAACGACATTAGATTTTTTTTCTGTTGAAGTTATAGTGCATTTTATTCCACTTCTCAGTTATGTAAATTTTTCAGCATGAACATGTCTAATGACATTAGATTTTTTTTCTGTTGAAGTTATAGTGCATTTTATTCCACTTCTCAGTTAGACATTTTCATGCTGAAAAATTTACATATGGTATTTTCATATTTTGCATGTTGATTCTACAAATACAGTAGTACTGATTGAAAATATTAACCAGGTTTGGAAAATAAGATTTCCTAAACTGTGACTTCTTAATACATAAGAGAGCCTCCCATTTGAAACTTCTGGAATTCATTTATCCAGATTTTCTCGGGATCCTAACTAGGATCGTCCTGCTAATGGTCTACTTATGCAGTATCGTGAAGACTGGGAGTCGAGTATTCAGGAAAATTTGTTCAATGGAACTTTATATTGACATCGAGCTGGTTTGGTCCAACTTAGGTCTCCAACGATATTTTCCCTGGATCTCATTGTTATCTTTTGTTGCATACTCTGTGTGCACGCTTTTAAAGGTCTATTTATACAGTAATGTTAAGAGTATGACTGGATCTTGACAAACAGCGTTTTCATTTATATTATCACGTGAAGCGACCGAGCAACTGATGTCAAACACAACTTTAACTAATTTTTCGTCTTCTATTACAAAACACAATAAATTAAAACACCAAAATAAATGAAACGAAAACTGAGATTGTTTTAAAAAGAGTGCACACACAGTATATATCACCCGATAACTGAACGATTCCCGAGAGAATCTCATTGAAGATGAAGTTGGACGAGCTTGATATCATTATAAATAGTTCCGATGAAAAACGTTGAATAGTTTTTTTAATACTCTGCTCGTACTCGTGTCAATCTCTTCATGCTTCTGTATAGACTCTCATTCGACTCGTATGTAATAGGCTCTGAGTGATCCTGTTGTTTGATATTTCCCTTAAGTGAAAAGAAATATTATCAAAGTATGAATACTTGCCATATTTAGTTTCCGAGACGTAATTTCAAATGGACAATGAACAAAGTGAATGCATGAAGGTATTGTGTAACTGAAACGGCAGTCTCGTTCTATTAACAGCGCAGTATAAAGTTCTGAAGAAATTTTGATATGTTTAGCTGTTATATACCTTGTTATGCTGGAAAAATATCATTCGAAAGGGATATTTTATAAGTATGACTCGAAGAACAAGGCATAGGATAAAACCTCCAAAAGTAAATAGTAACTGACAGAGAGCAGAGAAAAATCTCAGAGTAGTTTATGCGTTTAGAATATGATAAATACAAATATGAAATCGCATTTTCTAATCTCGTTGTTACAGAGCATAAATGTTTTCATAAAAAATTTTTTGTACATCTTCCAGTTTAGATTATAATTTGGAATCCGATTTCATAAATACTGTTGTGCATCTGCCATTTTAGATTATAATTTGGAATCTGATTTCGTAAATACTAGTTATAATTTGGAATCTGATTTCATAAATAACTAGTATTTATGAAATCAGATTCCAAATTATAATCTAAAATGGCAGATGCACAAAAATTTTATGAAAACATTTATGCACTGTAACAACGAGATTTGAAAATGCGATTTTATATTTGTATTTATCATATTCTAAATGCATAAACTACTCAGATTTTTCTCTGCTCTCTGTCAGTTGCTATTGTACTTTTGTAGGTTTTATCCTATGCCTTATTCTTCGAGTCATACTTATAAAATATCCGTTCGAATGATGTTTTTCTAGCATAAGCTATATAACAGCTCAACACATCAGAACTTTATACTGCGCTGTTGATGAAACTCGAACACTTACAAACTGTTACTAGAGAAATAAATGATTTTATGAGAATTTTTACCGTTTCTGCTTTATGGTTGGTTCTCGTAAATCGCTTATTAAATTTCAAACATATGATACTCTCCAGTTGGAATTTAAGTGTTTAGTTTAACAGAACTCGAGTTATTTACACCGCTGATGAGGTCAACCGGAAGGTGGTGGATGAAAATTGAGGACGTTCTCGGATACCCCAGGAAAAATTATTGCGCAATGGTTCTAAGAACTGATACCTGTCAAATATTCTTTTTTTATTCCACGAAAAAATTAGAAATTTGATATTTTGAATGCATATGGCAAAACTTTGGCTGAGAACGCACAAGAATAGATACGGATATTTATTTGCCGGATAATGCACTCAAATCGATGCTTATCTTCATAATTTCGTAGAAAACAAACCCGGACTTCTTCTCCACAGCCATTAACCTTTCATCGAATTAATCAAACAAGGAAAAGGTATAATAAGCGTTTAACATTTCTATGAAACTGGGAGGGCAAACCTATTCTCAAGGTCAGTTGTTAGCATTTTATCATATAATTGCTCCGCTTACAGGCAAATTTTATACTCATAATCATGGTTGATGCCATTACCTTGTCAGCCTACTCTGCTCTTCATTGTATTTTTTTGCAAAATGAAAAGCAGAAAATGAATATAATAATGCATTTTTTATATTAATTAATGCAGCAATCATAAAAATTCAATGAATGATGAATGGTTGTGCTGCTCGATATTTACATAATGAGTATTAAAATTTATTGGAGAAGCAATCCGGAAGTGAAGCAATAATATACTAAATTAAACTAGTGTAGTAAATAATCAGAATGAAAACAATTGTTTACGCTTTGTAAGGTGAGATTTATAACCACTACTGTACATAAATTACAGGTAATGCCTTTGTTGATGTAGTAGCTGCCATACAGGCTGACATTGAAACAGGTCGGGTCGTTCGCCTTGGTGGAGCTTCTATACAACTTAATGGAATGCAGAACGAGAGGTTGACAGGACGCCTCTTCTGCTGACCATGAGGTCACTGCCATCATATATAAATAGCAAGGATGGCCAGAACGTCCCTATTACATCAAAATGCCTATCCCAGTTGTTATCTTATTCTTCCTTGCAAGTCAAGTCACGAGTCAATGTAAGTATCTCGAAACTCCCATTTTTTTAGATTTTTAATGATAGTTTTAGATCCTACACAAAATAAAATAAAAACCGAATTAATTTTATTGCACCAGAAGAGGGATTTGCTTTTGTCATTTTTGTGGAATTTGAGCGATGTGCCATTATCTGATCAAGCTTTGATCATATAGCAGGCTCTGTCTTGCGCGCTTTTCTCTTATCTTATGAGGGCCTTTTTTGAGTGTAAAAATCATTGTTTCAATTTCTTTAGCGGTTCAGGAAGAGTGCGGTTTGAAGCATCATTCACGAATACCCGGAGGACATCCTGTTCGTTATGGAGAAGTACCTTGGCAAGTAAGTATTTAAGCTTGTTTTTTATTACTGGAAAGTAATTATTGTGCAGGTTGTTTAACTGAGTGATTTTATGATTAATATAGACAAAATTTCTGGCGCACACCTTTTCAAAAGAGAAACTGGTTGCTTCTTTATGATTAATGACTTTTGTGGTATTTTGTTTTTTAATTTTAACTCGTTATAGAATGATATAAGTGAAAATTTGGAACATTAAGTGAACAGGAAATAGTGTTTTTTTCTTCGCTAAAAATCAGTCAAATTAATGATCTCAAGCAAACATTTTTAAAAACTTGTTATCGAAAAAGTTGATCTTGTAAACCGTGTATTGGAAGGTCAAAACAGTAAAGCACAGTTTTAATGTTTAAAATCTATAAAAATTGTAACATTTCCACTAAAAAATTACCAAAATGTTATATCTTTAAAGTTCTCGCCCTCATGTAAATATAGAAGGGCGTGAACTGAAACTAGAGGTTAGGTGTAAACCAACACTTGTATAATCGCTTCCGGATGAAAGATGACAATGTTTACAACTATTTTTTTTAGGTATCTTTGCGTTTAGTTCATCCCACATACGGCACCATTGATCATTTCTGTGGAGCGGTTCTTATAAGTAGCAAATGGATCTTAACTGCAGCACACTGCATTGTGACGTAAGTACTGTTTTGCATATACTTTCTTTGATTACTTATCTCATTACTCTCCTTTTTATACAATTTCAGCCCGAAAGCTATTCTGCTGAATTCTGCATATTGGAAAGTTAGACTGGGTGAACACAGATTGAAGGAATGGGATGAACACCAAAAACTTTATGAAGTAGAGAAGGTTTTCTATAGTTACGCCTTTAGCGGGTATAACAATGACATAGGCATGATGAAATTAAAGAAAGCTGTGACTTTTAATTCTCACATAAGACCAGCTTGTCTGCCTAAACCTGGAATGACCTTTATAGGCGAATCTTGCGATGCATCTGGATGGGGTAAAGTGGATACCCGTGAGTAGCACTTTTTTTTTGCAAATCTTACCGATATAGAACAAGATTTAGTACCGAAAATATTCTTTACAGGTTCGAAAATTGCTAACACGCTACAAATTGTCCAGATTAAAGTGTTTAAGTCATCTGTATGCAATAACGTATACTTTACAAGATTTCGAATCCCTATCACAGAGAAACATATCTGTGCAGGAACTTTAGAAGGCGGTAAAGGCACATGCCAGGTAAGAAAATACGTGTATATGTCGAAAGTTAGGTTAGGTTAGTGTAGTTAAGACGCCATATTGCACAAGTGTATACTTTATCTTGCGGCAGCTACTTGTAGAGCCCATCACAGATTGGCCAACATCCATGATGGGATCAACTGAAAGGTTGAAGGATGGGGTTCAGCGGGCCAGGTCCGGACCTTTTCTGAACAACTGGAGATGTGGGAACCGAATTTTAACCCAGATCCTCCAGGTTGAAAAGCCACAGCTTTATTACGCGAAAATACTTTGCTAAGATATTATAAAATGTCATAAACGGCTCTATAAAGATGAAGGCGCTATGTTAAGATCTTGCGATAATAGTAAAGCTAACATGTGAAAAGTAAAAGATCAGTGAACATGTTCTAAATTTTTTTAATCAAAAAATTTGAAATCGCGATGAAAAACTTCACCGAATTTATGTTTTATGACACTTTTTCGTGATTATTCAACTGTTTCACTTGAAAAATTTTATATATTTTAGGGGGATTCTGGTGGACCACTCACTTGTAGCAGAAACAATAAGCATTACTTGGTTGGACTAACGTCTTTTGGATCGAACTGCGTCAAACCGGGATTTCCAGACGTCTACACAAACGTGGCAGCTTATCTGAATTGGATTCGGACCACTATGTCACAAAATCCATAAAATTTTGGTACTCTTACAAATTTTTAACCTTATCGTACATAACACGAGATAATTGCATTTCAACGCTTTTAGGGATCTAGTTTATGTAATAGTTTCATCGAATAAATTATTATTTTTATTTTTCTCTTTTTACATAATCCATGGTTTACAAATTTTTAACCGTTAGACATCTGTAAAAGTTAGACGACACATATTTATTTTCTCTTAAATTCCTCATCTGCAAGCCACTGATAACACTGTGCCAGCATGTAACTGCACATAGTATATTGGATATCATTAACTTTCTCGTCGGATTCTGTAAAGTTAAATGAACCTTTTTTATTATAATTAAATTTAAATTATTCATATTAAAAAAAAAGAACATAACATACCGCCATTGCTTCGTTTTCCGAATATACTTCCATTGAAAGGAGGCTTTCGAGCATTGCTTACAACCAATAAACATACCATGACTAACAGTAAACTAGTAAACAGTTTAGATGCCATCTGTAGATCTGAAATATTGATATGAGAGTTATTCATTATTCTCCTTGACTAACAGTAAACTAGTAAACAGTTTAGATGCCATCTGTAGATCTGAAATATTGATAGGAGAATAATGAATAACTCTCATGAGTTAAAGTAGATATGACTTAATTAAATTCATATTTTTAAAGGGTTAATTTATAAAATATAAACCTAAACATATCAGAACTTTAATTTCATTTAAAGAAAAAAATGTTAGATTTGTGTGAAATTTTAATAAAAAATGAAACAATTAACCCGATAGTTTTATAACAGACTATGAATAAACGTGAATGCAACTCGTTTTAGGTAAATAATGTAACAAAATTCGAAGAATATTTGAATAAAAGAAACAAAATAATATCACATATCAGAGTAACGTTTAGTGAGGGTGTTCAACGTTTTTTTTCATTTGTTCTCGAGACATATATGATTCAAGAGCTCATCTCTTGCTATATATATGCATTTTGCTAAAAAATTTATTTTAATGAGGCCCCAAAAATCTCTCGTGCCTCGGGCCTCCTTAAGGCGAAATCTCTCACTGACTATATAGATCATGAAATTTATTATTTTTTGTGTGTGATCTTATTTTTTAAGTAAAAAATAATAATTAATAATAAATAAGCGAAAATAAAAAAGTAGATTACTAACAAAAGTAAAAAGTAATTTAACCAACAAAAATGAAATTAGCATAAAAAGTAAAAAAGTCAATTTGTATAAAAAGTAAATTATCCGACAAAAAATTGACTATTGATAAATAAATTTTTTTAAATCACTTCTTAAACATTCATTCTATGTTTATTTACTTGTTAAAGAAAACATGCATCATTATTTATTAGTATATCTTATACTAAAGAACAGATATACAAGTAACTGAAGCTACACTGCAAATTAAACATAATTGAACATTAATGATTAATATTAAAAATGGCTGTTAACTAGCTAAAACTTTCTTAAAGAATTTATACAGTATTCATTTGCATTGAAAACTAAATTAAGAAAAGATGCACTGAAGAAAGACTAAAGAAAATTTCATCGTCTAGCATCTATCCTAATAAAGAGCAAGTACAGATATGCAAAACATTGTAAACTATTTTTATAAAATTTGTTTCTTTCAGTATACAACAATGGTTAATAACTTCTTATGCAATATACAAAAATGGTTATGGAAAAGTAGCAAGGATACTTACCTAAACTTTCCAGCACCACAAGCTGTTTATTGGAGAATAGATTGCAGTATGAGATAGAATCATCGGTAAATATATAGATATAGAAGACAATTTTCATTCGGAATAAGAAAAGATTTCGAATCTCTAGAGTTTTGACACTTGGCCAACTACAATGTAGTCACTCATTCGATTACAGATATGTAATTGTAGATTAATTAATAAATATCCTTTGGGATGAGACAGATGATAACCATATATCGAACCGTAATAAGCATCAATAAAGGCAGTAATTGTACTAATACCTTATTGCCTTCTATAACCAAATAAATGATTGGTAGTAAGTTCAAATTTAGAAAGTTGGCATTCGATTAGTTATTAGTTCCAAACACAAACAAATCTCTACTTCGTAATGCAATTTATACTTCGCATTTATTATTTTCAATCGATTGCTCTTCACTTATTTCTGCCTATATACTGTATAAACGTAGAGATAAATATAGACAGATAAATTATAAATTAAAAGTTAAGTAACACAGAAATCGATATAACAAGTAGCTACCTACATTTATAACTTGTTAAAAATGTACAAAAATATCACTATAAAAGGTAAATATTTCTAGAAAGAGTTAAATAAATTCATATACAGTAAAAAGTTTAGAATAAAAGATTTTTTCCTATAAACTTAAACTATTATATGATTATTAGAACAAAATTCAAAGCAGAATACAGCTTTAGAGAACAGAATTAAATTTTAAATGAATTTGATTATCATAAAAATTAATGTTATACAGATATATCTAATTACTTTATAATAAATTAATTTTCAGAATTATTCATGTTTTAAATCATTAACCAGAATTAAAATAAATTACTTTCTTATAAAATTTTCCATAATTTTTCTTCTCCATGTCGGCGGTGAATGTGTGAAGTAATATAGAAAGTGAAAATAAAGTAAGCGAAAACATTACGTAAATATATTCAAGTGTGCAATTTATTGTTTGAAAATGTTTTGTTGTTTTTTAAAAAGTGAATTACTAATAAAAGTTAAGAAAAATTATAAATTAGATAATAAAAGTCAATTTGTATAAAAAGTAAATTATCAGGAAAAATAAAGAAAAACAAATTTATAGCAAAAATAAAAAAGCAAATTAATAAAAGTAAAAAGTAAATTAACAAAAAAATGAACTAGCATAAAAAGTAAAAAAAATCAATTTGCATAAAAAGTAAATTACCGGCAAAAATTAAAAAAGTAAATTATCAGGAAAAATAAAGAAAAATAAATTTATAGCAAAAATAAAAAAGTAAATTACCAACAAAAAATAAACTAGCATAGAAAGTAGTAAAAGTCAATTTGTAAAAAAGTAAATTACCTGACAAAAAATGTAAATTAGCAGCAAAAGTAAAAAAAATAAATAAATTTATATCGAAAATAAAAAAGTAAATTACTGTACTAATAAAAAAAAAAAAAAAAATAGAAGCAGAAAATAAAGTGAACTAGTTTGAAAAAAAAATAAGGAAGTTATCAACTAAAGTAAAAAAGTAAACTATCAACAAAAACAAATTACTTTTTAAAGTTTTCTTATCAATAAAACTAAAGTAATTTACAATTAAAATAAAGTAAATTAGCCTAACAATTAAAAAACAATTAAATTACCAATAAAACTGTCACTTTTGGTGCTAATTTACTTTAATTAGCAACAAAAGTAAATCAAAAACATAAATAAATTAGAGAACTGGAAATGAATATTAGTTTCAGATGCAAGAATATGGAAAATTTTAACATTATTTTTCTGATATGATCGCGTATAAACAGAATAACTTTTTATATGCGTTATTATCCGGAAATAACTTTTAACAAAATTAAAAATTTTTTAAACATATTTTTCTTTAATTTACTATAAATTTGAACACATCAATACTGTGTTTGATTTATTATAAATGTAATTAGTATTGTTTTTGTCAAAATTTAATTAATCTATTCTTGGATTTTAAATGTTATGCTGGAAAATTAAAGTTGTCTCCACGTATCTAGTTCAGGATTAGGAACTAATCTCCAAATTTAGAATGTTTCGCTGTTTTATAATTTTTAAAACTGCGGGATTTCATCAGAATCATTTTTTGTAGCGTAATTTCTTTATTAAATTACTAGGATACGATCAAGTAATATGCCATTGACATCATATAAATGACGTCACTATCATCATAAGAGCAATGGCATCGCTATGACGCTAATTTGACGTCACTGTAAGAAAAAAAGACACCAACAAAACAGCATTTTTATTATTTTGAGTTATAAAAATCTATCAAATGGTTTGATAATTAGATCAACGGAATGTCTACCACTTTTAAATGGTTGAAGAATTGTAACATCGAAAAAACTTTTAATGGAAGAATGTCCTCCACATAATTTTATGAAAATCTGATAGTTTAAAAAATTAATGGAAGACTCAGGCAGATACATAATGATCTGATGAGCAGCACCATGCTGATCCAAATGCATTTTCTCAAAAAATCTTGGATTCTGAATAGTTTCGTGCTTTTTTTCTTTCCTTAAAGAAGAAAAATAGCACAATAAATCAAATAAAAAGACGAAACAAACTATTAGTATTGGAGAATATTCAATAATTACTATTCTTCGCATTTTATTCATTATAAGTACTTTTTAAACTAACTAATGTTAGCTTTATAAAAAAAATTTCCCTTTTTAACTGGTAGCATTCTAATACAGTGATACCTCGGATCACGAACGTCTCGGTCCACGAACAACTCGGTCTACGAACACCATTTGCGAACAAATTTTCCTTCGCTTCACGAATGATGCTTCGGTTCACGAACACACACGCACGGAGCGCACGTGACTCTCAGCGCACAGCCTCGCCCCAGTAGCAACCCAGTTCGCCCAGCTCACGTGGATACAGTAGAGTCCCAACAACAAGTATTGATATTTTAGTTTTTCTTTATTTAATACAATTTATCCCTTATTATGGCTCCCAAAAAAAAATTAAAAGTGTTAGTCAAGGTGGTGTTAAGAATCCTAAACATATTATTGTTGATACAAAAAAGGAAATTATAGCTAAACATGAAAATGGTGTTCATGTTTCGGATCTCGCCAAGGAGTACAACATGGCGAAATCAACGATCTGCACTATCTAAAGAATAAAGATACGCTGAAGAAAGCTGATGTATCTAAAGGAGTGACTAGGTTAACGAAGCATAGGCCTCAAGTGTTACAAGAAGTAGAGAAATTGTTGTTAGTTTGGATTAATAAAAAGGGAATTAAGGGAGATAGCGTGAGCGAGGCTTTGATATGTGCGAAGGCTTTAGAGCTTCATCAATATTTATTGGCGAACCAGCCAACTACAAGTGATACTAGAGTCTAGGACAAAAAACGTATTATTTGGATTTACATTAATTGCAATGGGAAAAATTGATTCGGATTACGAACTTTTCGCATCACGAACAGGGTCAAGGAACGGATTATGTTCGTGAACCGAGGTATCACTGTATATCAAAAAATCTTTATATAAAAAAAAATTATATATTTCTAAATAAAGGAGAATTTATTGAAAAAAATCCTTTCTATAAAGATTTACTAATAAAATTTTTTTAACAAACATGGGAAAATGCTTATGAAAGTAAGTAGAACTTTACAAAAAAGATAAAGAATAACATCATTCGTGGATTCATAAAGGAAACAACTCCTTAGATTATAAAATAATTATGTCCAACAAAACTCTCTCCTTTTTTAGTATGAAAACAGATATTATTCAACCGAAACCTCAGCACAGTACTGTAGATTGAACTATAAAATTTTTATACCCTTAGAATAGATTATAAAATAATTATGTCCAACAAAACTCTCTCCTTTTTTAGTATGATAAACAGATATTATTCAACCGAAACCTCAGCACAGTACTATAGATTGAACTATAAAATTTTTATGCTACGTTATAATCGGTTTTAAAAACTAATCTCCACTTTTATGATTGGATTTTTGTTATTTTTAATACTTGTCTTTTCTCTTATAATTGCAGTTTTATTGATTATGAAGTCATTATTATTCTTAATGCGCCTTGTCTTTAGTTTTATAACTGCATTTTTATTTTTTTTTTACATACATAAATTATTATTATTATTCCATATTTAATTAAAGGCTGATTTTTTAGGGAGACATTATTTGTTAATTTACTTTCAGTAGAGTAAGATAATTTTTATCTATTATAATTTAAATAAATATAATTTGATAAAAATCCATCATTAAAGAATATATGAGGAGAAACGAAGAATTAATAGAATATTTAGAAGTAGGGGGCTTATAACTTATATCAAATATTCATTTTTGAAGTGTAAAAAAATTTTAAATATATTCAAAAAAAAACTAAATTTATAATAGCAAAAATAAAAAAGTAAATTACTAACAAAAAGTAAATTACCAATAAAAAATGAGCTAGTATAAAAAAGTAATAATAGTCAATTTATATAAAAAGTAAATTACCCGATAAAAATTAAAGAAAGGAAATTTGCAGCAAAAGTAAAAAATAAACAAATTTACATTGAAAGTAAAAAAATTAAAAAAATTAGAAACAAAAAAAGAACTAGTGAGAAAAGTAAAAAATAAGGAAATAATCAACTAAAGTAAAAAAAAGGAGTGAAAAAAAATGTAAAAAGGAAATTTGCAGCAAAAGTAAAAAATAAACAAATTTACATTGAAAGTAAAAAAAATAAAAAAATTAGAAACAAGAAAAGAACTAGTGAGAAAAGTAAAAAATAAGGAAATTATCAACTAAAGTAAAAAAAAGGAATGGCCAAGTGCTATTCTATCAGTTTGTTTGGCCACCCTAAAAGAGTAGAAATCTAAAACGGTGCCAAGTTCTATTCCAATCCCAATGTCCAAAAATGAGATTTAAATACTGAAATAAATTCAAAACAATGTCACATCTTCAGGCTTTTACTTGGCAAGTTTTAATTTCTATGATAGCTGAGTAATAACATAACTCAAAACTTGCTAAAAAAAGCCTAAAGACGTGACACTCTACTGAATTTATTTCAGTATTTAAATCTCATTTTTGGATATTGGGATTGGAATTGAGCCTCGCACCGTTTTAGATTTCTACTCTTTTGCTGGCCAAACAAATATGTAGAATAGAACTTAGCCCATTTTTTTCACATTTATATTTTTAGTGGAATATCAGTAGTTTTTGTTAAGTTGTTACATTGAATAAACACGCTAAATAAATAATAATCTGAGATAGAGAACTTGACCATTTTTCACATGTTTTTGGTGAGATAACTTTTAATTCTTCGCGCGACGCCATTTCTCCTTTTAATCAATGTTAATGAATTATATTTTTCGAATTAAGTGTTTAAGCAACCATTTTAATAGTTGGTAAAGTATAGTCTTTATCCACGACAATATTTCGTAATTACCGAATTTTCGTTTTCATATCCCGTTTGTGCAAAATAAAAATTCTCATATACATAAATAAATTAATCATAATTTTTTATAAAATTTATAAATCATAAACTAACCATTCCTAACCATAAAATTTCATATATTCAACACAAAAATATAATGATGCATAGGAATGGCAATATACAAATGCGTTCATTACATTATATTCATTAATATAATGAACGCATGTATTATATTCATTAAAAAAGTCTCGATCGCTTCCTGTAAAGTAAATATATCCTTTTCGAATTAAGTGTTTAAGCAACCATTTTAATAGTTGGTAAAGTATAGTCTTTGGCCGAATCCACGACAATATTTCGTAATTACCGAATTTTCGTTTTCATATCCCGTTTGTGCAAAATAAAAATTCTCATATACATAAATAAATTAATCATAATTTTTTATAAAATTTATAAATCATAAACTAACCATTCCTAACCATAAAATTTCATATATTCAACACAAAAATATAATGATGCATAGGAATGGCAATATACAAATGCGTTCATTACATTATATTCATTAATATAATGAACGCATGTATTATATTCATTAAAAAAGTCTCGATCGCTTCCTGTAAAGTAAATAATAAATCAAAAAATAATTGAAAAATTGGCATTTTCAGAATTTTTCCTTTACCTGTATCCTAAGATCTATACTTGTGCTAAATTTCAAGTCTGTACGTCTACGGAAAGAACTATAATTTTAATGAATGAATCTTGAAAACATTACTGTACTTATAAAAACAGTGCCAAAATTTGCGACATTCTGGGGCCTCTATCTCCTAGACACTTTACTATTAAAGCTTGAATTTTTTACAGGGTCATGAGAAAATAAAGCTTAACAACCTATACAATTTTCATGTTATTAGCTTAATCGGAAGCGAAGTTATGGAGGTGACAAGTTCGATATACACGGTGTGCGCCGCGGGAATTTGGCTCGGCGCACCTTCATATTTTACAGAAAGTTGTTTTCAAAAACAATTTTTTGTGTTTTGAAACGGCATTTTCAGAATTTTTCCTTTACCTGTATCCTAAGATCTATACTTGTGCTAAATTTCAAGTCTGTACGTCTACGGAAAGAACTCTATAATTTTAATGAATGAATCTTGAAAACATTACTGTACTTATAAAAACAGTGCCAAAATTTGCGACATTCTGGGGCCTCTATCTCCTAGACACTTTACTATTAAAGCTTGAATTTTTTACAGGGTCATGAGAAAATAAAGCTTAACAACCTATACAATTTTCATGTTATTAGCTTAATCGGAAGCGAAGTTATGGAGGTGACAAATAGGGCTTAAAGTTAGTTCGTGTAAATATATACACGGTGTGTGCGCTGCGGGAATTTGGCTCGGCGCACTGCTGTGCACCTTCATATTTTACAGAAAGTTGTTTTCAAAGGCAGTTTGTTTCAAAACACAACAAATTGTTTTTGAAAACAGTTTGTTGTAGAATTTTTACAACAAACAAACTTAAGTTGTAACTTCAGAACTTTCTACAACAAATTGCTTTCAAAAACAGTTTGTCATAGAAAGTTTTAGAGTTTTGAAACAACACGAGTTTGTTTGTTATCAATATTTTATCTCTGAATCACAAAAAAAAACTCGATTCAGATTCACTATTCAGAGTTAATTCTGAATGTTCTGTATTTAGTGATGATCTGTTTAATCTAATTGATGTTTTTTTTATAACCTATTTAGACAGAAAAATTGCATGAAATTTCATTCAAACAAATTGCATGATTCATTGCTATACAGAAAATTCACTATCGCTTACCTGAAAATATTACTGTATTTATAAAAACTGTATATTCTTTTGAAACAACACGAGTTTGTTTGTTATCAATATTTTATCTCTGAATCACAAAAAAAAAAACTCGATTCAGATTCACTATTCAGAGTTAATACTGAATGTTCTGTATTTAGTGACGATCTGTTTAATCTAATTGATGTTTTTTTTATAACAACCTATTTAGACAGAAAAATTGCATGAAATTTCATTCAAATTGCATGATTCATTGCTATACAGAAAATTCACTATCGCTTACTTGAAAATATTACTGTATTTATAAAAACTATATTTTTGCAAAAGATATATAAATTATGATTAGCTAAGTTTGCCTTCAGACAACATATGTTATAACGAATCCTTAATATTATGAATTAATTAATTAAACATTATTAAAATTAGTTATATAGGCGTTTCTCTAGTTACGAACATAATTCGTATGTAAGTTTTGTTCGTAAATCAGATTATTCGTAACTCAGATGCTGTTGTTATTTTGACTCTAAAATACTGAAATAACTTTATAAACTGTGCGTTGTAATGAATTTCACAATTGTACCAATTAAAAGTTACTTATTTCACAGATTTTAATAAAAAGTTCCGAATATAAAGCGAGGAATTTTTGGTGTAATCGTCGTCATCTTGAAATACTGCCGTAATATGTTAATTAATTGTGTAATTTAGCACTATATTGGTTGTTAGATCATTTTTCTGTCATATTTAAAATTATTGAACAGTTCTTGAAATTTCGTGAAATTTGAAAATGAAATATCATGTTCGTAAATTCGTAAGTTTCGTAACTAAAGAAGTGCCTATTATATATATTTTATCCGCGTATTGTATATTTTTATCAGATTATCCATCTAATAAAAACTTGTTTAATGCTAAATATAATGGAAAGATAATTAAATTCATGTACATTCCATATCATCTATAATAATGTAAAAAATATATGTAGCCATATTTTTTAATGGACTAAATACCCTATTTGCATGAAAATAAAGTACAATTTTGGATCTCCAATTATCATTAAATGATTCATAAGTTTGCTTATTATGTTTTTAAAGAATGACTTCGGACTATTTATCATATTTAAATGATTTTATATTAATTAGTGACGTACCTTATTGCTTGCATTCAATTCTTGAAATAATTAAAATAAACAGAGATATGACAGATGCAGATGCTGTATCTACGTAATAGCACACACACCTGTCTTATACTTGCTTCTGCATACTTTTATTTGCTTCTGTTATAGCTGCAATTAAAACCATATTGCTTGAAAAGCAAAATAAGGTTCGTTTATAATTTATGATACAAAAAACTTCATTATTTTAGATAATTTTTCAAACAAAACAATGAAGCAAGAAATATATTCTCCATAGAGATGTTTATGTAGTATCCTCAAATGTTATTTCTATTTAAAACTTTTTATCCATAAATCTGTTATAAAACAGAATCTGGATATACCGTATATTGAAATTATTTCTGTTTTAAATATCCTGTTATATGAAATGCCATATTAACTTACGAAAATTGGAAAATAAATTGGCAATATAAAATATTAAATCTTAAGAAATAAAAGATTATGAGTTTACTAGAGCAAATCGTACATTATAGTTTAAAATTATTAAATACACGAGCCCTGCTAGTTACGAACATAATTCGTACGTAAGTTTTGTTCGTAACTCAGATATTCCTGTTATTTTCCCCCGAAAACTTCTGAAATAACTTTATATACTATGTTTTGTAATACATTTCACAATTGTACCAAATAGAAGTTTCTTATTTCACAGATTTTTGAAGTAAAAGTTCCGATTATAAAGCGAAAGTTTTTTTGGATAACCTATGCCATCATGGAATACTGTCGCAATAGTATAATGCTATTATTTTACATAGCAGAATGCTCTAGCAACCAATATTATCATCCGGTTTACAATTATAGAAGAGTTTTTGAAATTTCATGTTCGTAAATGCGAATGTTCGTGACTAGAGAAGCGCATATACTATATTCAGTTTAAAAATTACTCAAGTCGTAATTCTTTTATTAGAAAATCACGAATTCATCACGACGAGCATACAATTAAATTTGCGAATGACGATTTCGTTGTTAATACGAAATCCGAAGCAATGTATATATATCGGAAAAGTCATGATTTTGACTCCTGGTTCTTTTATTAATATATCGATTTATTTATATATCGATAAAAATCGATAATATCGATATATTAATTAAAGAACTAAGAATCAAATCGTTTTAAATTGAATCATACGATAATATCGATTCCTTTCGAATAGTGCTATTTTTGTTTTCGTTTAATTATCATTTATTTTATTGTTTTTTATTTTATACTGTATAAGGTGTGTTCAAATGAAACCCGTTCGAATGCACAGATATGATGAGTTGACATTTCAGTTTTGGAACACAAAGCAGTTAAGGTATAATTCTACCAAAATAACTTTAATAAATTTTGTACTTTTATAAAGTTTAGTATAGCCTTTTTATTAAATTAGACGGTTAGAAATTCTCGCCCATTCAATGCAACATTTCTTATAACGCTCCTTTTGTTGAATTATTTACAACAGATTTACTATTAAATCATGCTGAATAATATGCAGTTCATTTATTTATTCTTTCATTGCTACATCTTACAAAAGTAATACAGGCAAAAATTGTATGAATTGATTAAATTTTGCATTACATACTTAAAAGAATTTACAATCTAAAACCTACAACTACAACCCTATACCCAAAAATAAAGCATTATTAATATTCACAAAATAATATTTTATTATATATTTGTATTAATTACCTATGTTGTCATTCTCCCAATATGTCATCTAGCAATTTATGAGAAACTACATTATTTTAATAAAGAAATTCGAATGGGAATTATAATAAATTATAATTATTATTATATTTATGAAAGTATTAAATAAATTATTATTCCTATAATTTTAAAAATTCGTAAACGATATAAATCAGTAGTTTCCAACTTTCTGTGTCTGCGCCCTTTTTTTTTCAAAAAATTGGTATGCTCCCTTATTTTTATCACAGCCTAATTTTATAAATACTTTCTACTTACAATTTAATATTGCAAAACAATATACCATATTTTATATAAATAATAAAAGTCCTTATACATAAAAGATATATATTTATTATGGTGTACTAATTTTTATACAATTAATTGTATAAAAATTATTAAAAATTATATTTGTTTAAACAAATCTTACAAAAAAAAACGAAAAATAGAATATATGTTTAATACAACCTAATATTTAATGCATTGGATGGGCTTGTTTTTCGGTAGAAATTCTCTCAAATGGGATGTCATTGAAGATACCGGGGTGTTGGGGTGTCGAGTAGCAATATGCTACTCGCAATTCTTTTTCAATCACTAAACACAAAAAATTTGTCTTTAAAACAACTACAGCAGAAAGTTTCTGGATATATGGATATATGTATTTATAACTCTTGGGCTGATTCATTTTTTTTTCGACACAAATTTAAATTTATTTTTTTGTTTGTCTCAAAAATTATGTTTCTGTTAAGTCATGTATGCCCCTTTGCAATAAATTAGCAGCCCTAGGGGGCGCATCCCACAGTTTGGAAAACACTGATGTAAATAAATCTTATTATCGGAAATATTATTATAATGTCTAATATTGAAATTCACATATCATGAAATGTCATCTTCATATTAAAAATCTGCTTTAAAACAATGCAGAATCCTGAAATGATTCCAAGTCAAAAGCAGAATTTTTCAGATTAGCCTTCTGAAAAGTCATTCTGTTTTAGTGATACTTGTAAACAAATCAACATCCAAATAGTATATCCAAATAGAAAAGCAAGTCAGATTGAGTATCCCTAATCCGAAATTCCGAAATCCGTATCTTCAATTTCACAGCGACCCGACCTGTGGGATAGAAATACAGAATGGGCCAAGATAAACCGAACCCCACACGGGAGAAAATATTCGATGTAGTAACACGCAATAATAATATTTCGTAGGGAGTTGTGAACGACGCACGAAGGAGGCCAGGATGGCCATAATAAAGTACTCATCTACTTGTATAAAAATATAAAATAAAATAGCTTTGCAGTTCATATGTTCTTTACTTGGTTGAGTTCGGTTTATCTTGGCCCACCCTGCATAAACGATTGATAAAGCCATGAAAGATGGCGCAATATTGTGCGCTCAATCTTGGCGCAAAGTCGTGATTCAGTAAACCGTCAGTTTCAATGCAAGGTATGTCAATTACTTATCTTCTGTTTTTTTTTTTATTTCGAATGGTTTCAGTAGGAGACTGGATTGTGGATTATTTAATTTCAGTTGCAATCATGGTTGCAATACAAATAATACTCGTCTTGTAGTTAGGATTCTACTTTGACTGCCTGGCATTTTCGCATTTGACCCTAGTTTATCGATGCACTAGAGCGACGCGTAGTGAATAATAAGTCGCATTATAGCGCATTTTTTGTGCTCGATAAAGTATATATGCATGTGAATGAATATTTATATTGACTTATTAAGTGCGCGCGGCGCAGCGAAAACGCGAGGCAGTTAGAATAGAATCTTATCTTCTTGTGTGTTTTGTAATAGATGTAGTGCGATTTTTAATGCGATTTCTCGCCGAAATAATCGCTAGATAACAAATAGGAGAAAATGTATAATATAATTCATCGAAAACTTTTCTCATCGTTCTATTTTAACCTCGACAGCTACAAGGTGGTCTTACTGTATAACAATTCATATTTCTTAATACTGTGCAATCCTGATGACAAATAGTACTTATTTCTCTCCGTGTGCATGGTCTTGGACCACCTCTGCTAGTTGTTCGATTTCTTTGACCATAAATACCTATTTTAAATAATTTATATCGTAATTTATAAGTACTTTTTATTATTTAAGTATTTTTTAATATTTAATATAAAATTCTGATTATGCAAGACTTACCATTTAAGCAGATCAAAATGAGAATAAACAAGAACTTCATGTTCATGTTGTGGTATGAATACGATTAAATTGTGAAATCTATCGAATATATTAATAGGAAAGAAAATAAGAATAGCATTAATAATATTCACAAAATAATATTTTATTATATATTTGTATTAATTACCTATGTTATCATTCTCCCAATATGTCGTCTAGCAATTTATGAGAAACTACATTATTTTAATAAAAGAAATTCATGCCATCAGTCATCACATCAATCATTTGCTGTGAAAATGTTACGTGATTTGCGTAATCTCGAGGTGTTAGTTGCTGAACAACAGCCAATTTGTACGGGTGACAGTGTAAATCATAATGAAGTATTCGCCGTATGCTGCGATCAGAAAGATGCATAGCAGAAGTGTGTTTACAAGCTGGCCGGTTCAGACTAATCTCCACAGCTTGTCTGACACGCTCAATGTTGTCTGATGTCCTGACTGATCTTGGACGACCTGTTGACTTCCGTTTGAGAGCTGAACCTGTTTCTCTGAAGTTTTTCACCCATAACAATATTGTGTTACAAGACGGAACACGTTTTCTTCGACCCACGTTGAAATGTTGGCGGAATTGACGCTGAATTACAACGCAAGAATCACCACTTTTAAAAAATGTTTCAACGACAAATGCACGGTGCGCACTCGACCACTGCTCCATGGCTACTGAACTGGCGTCACATGCGCAGAAGTTGATCATGGCGAGAAATGGACACCACTTGGATGACGTCATCTTCACAACCTAAGACTTTGTTTTCAAGGTTTGTGTTACTGTCTGTTAAATGGCACATGTACCCCAATATGTTGCATAAATAAACATATTTAAAGGTTTTGTAATAAGTGCGTTATTTTTAATTAAAAACCATCAGATCTTTTTGCCGGACCCTGTATATAAATTATTTTTATATTTAATGTCTAAAAAGTATGAAAACAACAGATTTTCTTAGATCTGTGATCCAATGAAAATACAAAATTATTCAATATATTGTACATCAAAAGAATGCAATATTCCTTGGTCAACTCTCAAAGGAATATGTAAAGTTTTTGAAGGTAGAGATATCTTTCATTTAGCAAAATTAGGAAGGCATTTACTTTGCCTGTGGAAATGGAACAAAGAATTTGATTACATTATACAAATGCAAGAAATTGGAATAAAACAAAGAAAAAGATTCCTATAGGCCTAGTATATCTTGTATAGTGCTTCTAGTACATTTTGTAATGTAAAAGAAGAAAGTAATATGGTGTTTGTGGTAAAATTTATAACAAAGACATGAAACAGCATGGATTCAATGTTGTTTTTGTATGATATGGTATCATACAAAATGACAAAACTATTCAATTGATGATAAGAATGAAGTATTTATGTGCAATAGTTGTGAAACATATTCTACAAATGACTAATGTCTGTAGTAATTTATTTTATTTTTTATAAAAAATAAAACTGTTTAGTTTCAAAACTTTAATCTCTTTCTAACCATTGCTGCTTTTTAATTTTTCTATCAACTGATACATTTTGAACCATTAACTAAGAGTTTTTTAAGTTATCACAAATTTAACAAGGTACTATCACAGAATTACCAAAACATTCACAGAATAATCAGTGATTGAAAGCTAATTATAAAGTGATATATATATATATAAACTTGTAACAATACTGCTGAAAGAAAGAACTGGCATTGTCAACAAAGTATATTGTCTATTGATTTATGTCATTTAGAAGATAAACAAATAATTTTTTAGGAAAAAAAGAAAAAATATGAAATTTTCACAAAATTACTCAGGTTTACCCTATAAAATCTCCTTTTTTATCTTTTAAAACATTTTGTTTTTGAATTTGTTTTCAAATTGTGTCATGTTCTGTTTTTAATTTGTGTTTGACTAGAACTGATGAGAATGTGAAGCAAAAACATTTTTGCTAATAATGATTCCTTAATAAATTTCTTCTACATAAAAGGCATGTAATTTGCCTTTTGGGTAGAAGAAATTTATTAAGGAATCATTATTAGCAAATGTTTATTTGCATTTAGGCAGAGACTTTAGCTATCTACATAACTTATATCAGTATAAATCATTAAGAATCAAATAGTTATAGATTTTGCTGAAAATTCAAATAAAATAATTTCATATAACAATAAATAAATAACTAAGCCTTATTTCAAAGTGGAAAAAAAAAGAGATATAATTTATTATTATTTCCATAATAAATTATCTCTCTTTTTTCCACTTTGAAATAAGGCTTAGTTATTTATTTATTGTTATTCCATTAATACAAATGGAAGTTTATTTATACATTAAAATAATTTCATAACGTTAAAATGCAATTAGGTTATGAATCAGTTTATACTTTTTGGTACACTCTTTGGGCCAAGGCAGTGGCCATATTGCCCTTGGCTATGTTGTCTCAATGTTCATTCAATCTTTCTTTAAAGTTTCTTGCGGTAGCTCATATATAAACTTCTTCTCTATTATCTTCTACGTTTCGTATTGGGATTCTATACACTCCCGACTTATACTCCTCGTTAAGAGACAACATAGACAACATAGCCAAGGGCAATATGGCCACTGCCTTGGCCCAAAGAGTGTACCAAAAAGATATTAAGGTAGAATGGCAAGAGGCGAAAATTATCAAATCAGTACAAAATAGGAGGAACTTAGCAACGGCAGAGAAAATTGAAATCTTGAAATCACACAACAAAGAGAATATAATTAATATTAAACAAGCTGAAGAAACAAGCATCGCCTGGAAATACGCGGTAAAGAAAAGCGGCTAGAGACGATGAAGAATATAACTGGTTATTGATATATGTCGACTATTATTTCCAGATTAATTTTGTACATATTAGAATTTATATGAGACGATTAAGTGTCGACTAACATCTAAAATATGTTTTAGTTTATGATTTATGATTTATAATTTTTAATTGTTATATTTTTTGTTATTAAGTTCAATGTCTGTGTTCCATTACGTACATATTTTTAAATGTTTATAATTTGTTCGATTTATGTTCTATAAAGTATTCCATGTAACTGAGGAGGGTATCCATGATACTGAAAACGTTTTTACTATTGTGATTAATATTAAAAAGTGTTTTGATAGCTTATGACTGCATGTAGTGCTTTAATCCTTTGAACTAATATTCCTAAATGTTTCTAAATGTTATGTAGATAGTCCTTTGCCTTCAGTATAGGCTTGTTATTCTTAATTTCTTTTTCATAATGTTTTTTTTTTAATCATAAATACATCTAGCCAATTGGCAGGATATATTAATTCCAAGAAAAGTATTTTATTCAATGCACAGAAGCACTTTTGGAATTCTTCAATTCCCTCTTCATCTTTAAACAAATTAAATTCTGTTCCAATACATTAACAATTAAATGCAAATTAAATATACTAAAACAGTAACAAAAATATGTTAAAATAGTAACTAAAACGTTTTTGTTACTGTTTTAGTTGCAACATTTTAATTTTAAAAGTTATTTATATTAAATTATTATTATAAATTTTAATATATATTTTTTTATATAAAGATTTTCATTAATCTATTATTTTAGACAAAACTTCCACACACTATTTAATTCTTCTGGATCTACAATGTTGATAGGTTTAATTTCCTGTTTTCTCTTTTTCATTATAGCAAGAGATTCTTCCCACTTTCCTATTTGTGGATTTTCCTGTGTCTTAATAATTTTTGTGCCATCCTAATTTATGTGTAGATTACTATTTAATGCTCTTTGTGCCAAAGCAGTAGTGTTTTTCTCTTTTTCTATGTTGTATTTTTGTTTTAAAATTCTTTCAGGCAGTGTGTGTGAGGTGTACCCTATATAAAGTTGTTCTTGTTGTAAGTACATGTCCTTAAATTCAATTTGATTTGTGTTTTTTTTATAACATCTATGGCTAGATTATATGCTAAAAGTTTTAAGTAAATTTCTTGATACTTGAGAATATCCTGGTAATTGATTCTAGCTATCTGTTTCATTTACTGCCTGTTAAAATATTGGCTGTACATAACACTGTCATATACATTTCTGATAATACCATCTTTGTTCATGCTTGGTCACAAGACTCTGTTGCTTGCAAAATGTTCTTTAGGGCCTTGTTTTCAAGAATTGGTTCATATTACAATATCCCAGAAACCAGGGATGAACTGGCCATAAGGGTGTTCTGGCAAATGCCAGAAGGGCCTGTGCTGTCGTAACAATATGGGCCAGCATCTGACAAACCAATTTTTTATATCATGCACCGCATTTTCAATATAATGTATATTTGTTTCAGATTCTTCTTCATTCATTTCTATTCAAATTTATCAATATTTTAGTATTTGCACACAAATCAAGACTTGTACTTTAAATAATTAGATAATTATTTTTATTTTGTCGTTAAAATTTGTTTTGTAAAAAATCTGTGTATTTAATTTATTTAATATATATTACAGATATATTGTCACAAGGACATTAAAATATAAAAATAAAATAAAGACAGGAGTATTGCAAAAAAATTTATAAAAAAATTATTTAATTTTTTTGAAATACTCCTGTCTATATTTTTTTTAATATCTTATGGCAAAATATGTTTTTGATGATATATCTGTGTGGCGAATTGTCCTAATAACAAATCTAACTAGTGGGCTGCTGTCAGGATAATGCCAGAACTGAAAATATGTCCCACTCCGCCCCTGCCAGAAACCATATGAAAGAAGTATGATAATATTGTTTATCAAGATAGGATATATGAATATACATATCATGTTATCAGAACTTATTACATATACAACATTGGCTGATTGTTTGTAATAATGTCAAATATATATGACATTATTACAATCAGCCAATGTTGTTATTCTTATTAACATTAAAAATCTGAAGTATCTCTACTAATATATATTTTATATCTTTATTGAGTTATATTTTCTTATTAAGCTTTAACTAAATACATACATACATTCATACATATATAAATCTTATTGTATAATTTCATCCCACTTTTCTTAACGAGTTAATAAATTCAGCACAATTTTAAAAAGTGGAACTTCTTATTACGAGTAAATAAATTCAGCACAATTTTAAAAGTGGAATAACAGTATATTTTACTAAACTTGTTAGATCTTTCAGCCTTATTAAGCCATCTTCAGCAAACCATACATAACGTATAAGAATTTGAATTAAAACTTCATAACGTATAAGAATTCGAACGTGAAATTTTGCGTTCAAATTCTTATACCTTATCAACTCATATACAGCACAATTGGCAGTAGTGACTTCCGAACTATTTTATTTCACAAACGAAGTACTTTCGGTCTATCCACTAGACCATCTTCAGCGTTATATTAACTTACAAAGAACATAAAAAGAATACAATATTTGTTCTTGTAATTCAAATTTAAAAATTATTTCTATATGTCGAATCCTTATCGTTTATAGATTATTTACATATAAAGTTTCTTAAACGTATTTATATTATATTACGATACACATTTTATATTTACTATAATTAGTAATAAAATATTAATAATAAATGAAATTTGTATAAATATAAATTTGAAAGCAATTTCCTTTGTGTTTCTGTTACGTATCGTGTTGGTCGTTGTTTACGTCAGACGTAGAAATAAAGTGGGATGATACAAAACTTATTAAAAAAGTTCATAATTCTAAACATAAATATCTAGCAGAAGCACTTGAATTATACAAATTTAGCAGAAATAACAACATGATCAATGATAAGCCACAAATAGAATTATCACGTGCATGGCATTACGTCATAGACACACTAGCGCGAAATCAACGATACGTAACAGAAACACAAAGGAAATTGCTTTCAAATTTATATTTATACAAATTTCATTTATTATTAATATGTTATTACAAATTATAGTAAATATAAAATGTGTATCGTAATATAATATAAATACGTTTAAGAAACTTTATATGTAAATAATCTATAAACGATAAGGATTCGACATATGGAAATAATTTTTAAATTTGAATTACAAGAACAAATATTGTATTCTTTTTATGTTCTTTGTAAGTTAATATAATGCTGAAGATGGTCTAGTGGATAGACCAAAAGTACTTCGTTTGTGAAATAAAATAGTTTGGAAGTCACTACTGCCAATTGTGCTGTATATGAGTTGTTAAAATAGTGTTATAGGCAGTTCACATAACTTTTCAAAACTTATACATTATGTATGGTTTGCTGAAGATGGCTTAATAAAGCTGAAAGATCTACAAGTATTTACAAAATATACTGTTTTTCCACTTTTAAAATTGTGCTGAATTTATTTACTTATATAAATCTTTATGATCTACGTTCTAATTAAGACTTTCGTGCATTTCATTTATGTATATACATACTAAAGGAGAATAAGTATTATTTCTGCTAAAAAGTGTTAGATTATATTTTGTATTGAATCTAGTCTTACATGTATTTTTATAATAATAATAATAATAAACTTCAATATTAATATTAACAAAATTTAACATTAATAAAAATTCAAAAAATATTTACTTTTATTCCTGGCAATCCAGCAATTCCATTTAATCCAGGTAATCCAGGAAGTCCAGGTGATCCTGGAGTCCCAGGATTACCAGGTAAACCTGGATACCCTTTCAATCCATCTACTCCTCGAACAGAGATTCCAGGTCTTCCAGGTTCGCCTTTTCTACCAGGAAATCCAGGTAAACCATCTCTTCCAGAATATCCCTTAGTTCCTAAATTTAATATATTTAAAAATATGACAAACTGGTAATGACATTTAATAAAACTAAATTTATTTTATCATCAAATATAACTATTAGAATATCAGTTTAGAAATATACATAAATAATTATACCGTATTCTATGCATTATTAATTCATCAAAGTGAAGTTTTGGGCTTAACTCTTATATTTTTCATTTGTTTGTGTTTTGATATTCAAAAAATAAAAAATAATTAAATAAATAAGTAATTTAAATAATTTTTATATAAAAATTTTCTTTCCTGCAATCATTCAGATATTATTTAGAATTTTTTTTATTTAAAATGAATAAGATTCTTATGGTTAGATAAAAAGACAGTAACAATTGTGATTATCTAATGATCTATTGCAAATTATTATAAGATACAAGTCTAATAATCCAATTGAACTTAGTTTATTTATTTATATTTTTTTATACTTTTTAAGTGAAAATTAATGTCAATTAAACTTGTAAATGTATTATCTTTTATGATTAAACAAGATTCACAAATCTGTGGTTTATTTTATCAATTATTTCCTTATAAAATTTATAATTTTTTATAGTTTCTCAATTTATCTTTTCAGATCTCTTTTTTTTCTACATATATAAATACAGCTATATCTAGTTTATTGTCCACTTACATAATACATTTTTGCTATAATATACAATCAATTTTATTATCTATCCCCATTATAACATATTGCTCACATGTCATAATGTACTGACAATGACATTTAAAATTTGTATAATTCTCCCAAATTGCTCCTCAAATGGCAGATATTATATACTACAATATTTTCAATATCATAATTTTGTTTTTATGTTTCATTTTAACTTCATTCTGAAAAAACAGGGTTTGAAAAACTAATTTTAATTATAAATTTTAAATTAATCAAACATAAATCATTATCCAAATAACAGAAATGAGCATCAATCTGCCTAATATTTATGAGTCTCCAATGTAATGTGTGACATGTATTATTGATAATGATTAGACTCAAAGGCTGTAGCTGGGTAAGCATTGGAAAGTGGCCTTTACATCGTTTTGGCTGATTTTTTTTTAGCGGTTGCTTTCTGGATAATATTCACTTTTGCCAAATATTAACGTCGAAATACTGATTGTTCCCCAGAAAAAAAAAGATTTTCAAATTTTGAAAAACAATTTTTTTCTTGGGAACCATTGTTGCAAAATACATGAAATTAGGTTATGGTATAGAGGTGCATAGGATCTATAACTGGTAATTTTTTCATGATTCTCACTCTACAGGAAATGTGGAAAATAACAAAAAAAAAAGTTTAAAAATTAAAAAAAATATCTTGTCTTCGAAGGGCAATCACCATTTTTTCATGAAATATTCTTCATATCCTCCCCTATAATATATATTAATTTCAAAATTTTCCGATTGGTATAACATATTCATATTTGTAATATTTTACATTCGCAGCGAATTTTTCTCGAAACTTAAAAACATCGGTTCTTGGCATTGAGCCAATGCTGATAGATTAGAATTTCTTTCTGTTGTTACGTGGTTTAGATGTTCTATGAAAAGGCTTCGGGATTTTTAATTCGAGCAGCCGGCAAAAATAGAAATTAATAAAGAGATGCACATGATTATTTGAACAATCTGATTATGCATGACAAATGAGATATTGAAAATTCTGTTTTCTTTCCCAAAGCAAGAGAAGGAATGAACAGACCGACAAGGCCTAAAACAAATTTTTTAGAGGGATTTTTGAAGAGAAGGAATGACAGACCAACAAGACCTAAAACAAATTTTTTAGAGGAATGGAATATATACAGTCGAATACGTTTATAACAAAACGAATGGGATGGGAAAATTTTTCCGTTATAACTGATGTGAAAAAAAAAATTTTTTAAAAAGTTGGGGACATTTCCCAAAGTTAGTTCATGAGCCTATGAAGTTATTCTTCGAAAAAATCAATATTTTAAAGGTTTTCTTCGAAAATATAATTAAAAACTAAAATTTGTCGAATCTCAATTTCCTCAAATTGCATATAGTATATTTTTTCGTAACTGTTTTGTATATAAGTATATAACTATTTTTTTGTAACATTTAGTAACTGCTGGTTTTAATAATAAAAACTATATACTAACTTTTGTACCTCGCGGTATACAATATAGACACAGATGAGGATTATTTGAGAAAAAATGATGAATCAAGTACAAAACATTTTATTTTTTTGACCCTTTTCATTGTTACAATAAAGATGCAGACATAATACTTAACTATATTAATTTTTCATTATTTTCTACATTTTCTTTGCAGTGAGAATAACAAAAAAATTACCAGTTATAAATCTTTAGTATTCTATAACAGAATTAAAATCTCAAGTTTTCGTAATGCGGTTTAACACTGACATCATTTTAAAATCCTGAAGCCTTTTCGTAGAACATCTAAACCACGTGATGACAGAAAGAAATTCTAATCTATCAGCATTGGCTCAATGCCAAGAACTGATGTTTTTAAGTTTCAAGAAAAATTCGCTGTGAATGTAAAATATTACAAATATGAATATGTTATACCAATTGAAAAATTTTGAAATTAATTTATATTTTAGGGAAGGATACGAGGAATATTTGATGAAAAAATGGTGATTGCCCTCCAAAGACAAGATATTTTTTTTATTTTTTAAACTTTTTTTTTTGTTATTTTCCACATTTACTGTAGAGTGAGAATCACAAAAAAATTACCAGTTATAGATCCTATGTACCTCTATACTATAACCTAATTTCATGTATTTTGCTACAACGGTTCCCGAGAAAAAAATTATTTTTCAAAATTCAAAATTATTTTTTTTCTGGAAAACCATCAATATTTTGACATTAATATTTGGCAAAAGTAAATGTTACCCAGAAAGTAACCTCTAAAAAAAGATCAGCCAAATCGATGTAAAGGCCACTTTCCAATGCTTACCCGACTACAGCCTTTATCCTTCAATCTTTGAGTATTAACTTATATTTTCTAGTTAGTTTGATCTAGTTTATATCCATTTACGTAATACTTGCTTATACTCTAATTAATTCTTATGCAATAAAAGCACTATATAGCAATGGAGAATAATTCTCATCAAATTTATTTATCTAAGAATGAACGTTTTCAGCCTTCATGGCGGCCATCATCAGGTTCACAAACTTAAGCTCGTACTGAGTTCTAGAACATTAAACATTCGAAAGAATATTCTAAATTCTAAAAATTTAAATACATTCCATAAATATAATATCGTAACTTAATAATAAGCATAAAAATCAAAATAACTACAACTTAAGTTGTTAAGGTTACATACATGGTTACATGGTTATTGCATATTACATAATTAAATACTTTAACATTAAATATTAAAACTTGGAATTAAAAACCATTGTTATATTGTCCTATACTAACATTTCATTATAGTGTACTCCCATGGTTTCGGTATTCCTGTTATCTTTTCATTTATTAAGAGTTCTTCATTCTGCCTTTTTGCCAACTCTAATGCTTCTGCCACGTACATGTGCTCTTTTTTCTCAATTTTTCTTATCACCTTAACTTCATTCCAAAAGATTTCAGTGTCGTTCTCGAAGGCATCTTGTGCCAGTGCGGTATTCAATTTACCTCTCCTGATATTCCTTTTGTGTTCTGTTATTCTTTGTCCTAAAGTTCTGGAGGTTACTCCTATGTATGCTGAACTTATGGCATTATCCGCGTTTCTCACAGGTATCTTATATACTCTTGTTTTCTCTTGGTCTCTTATGGGGTCCTTTTCGTTCTTTAATGCGTTGAATACTGTTGGCGGTCTCCTGCTGGCTAGCTTTTTTTTTGCTTTCTCATTAATTCCCTTACAAACTTGTAATTTCTTAAACCGCTGGGTATTGGTACAAAGGAACTGGATTCGTTCCTATCTTCTACTGTGCTCATTGCATTCGCACCTTCATTATCATTTCCAATTAAGCTTTTCTTCACTGATTCCAATATGCTCTTCATGAAGGGTCTCCCATATCTGTGTTCTACTCCTATCTTATTAATATACTCTACTTCTTTTATGGCATCATCATATTTTTTGCTGTATAGAATGGCTCTTTTGAAAAAGAATCTAAAGGCAGCTTTCTGTACAGCATGGGGTACTTCAACCAGTTGGGGATAAGTACTGGCTCATATGACAGTTTTCTGTATACAGATGCTATCAAGTTTCCATTTTTTGCCACAACTTCTATATCTAAATAGTTAATCTTCTTATTGTTTATCTGTTCTATCTTTAATACTAGTCCGTACACATCTATGCTGAACTCCTTAGCCAATTCTTCAATTTTTTCTTTATCTGTCCACACTGTTAATACATCATCTACATATCTTACATAGAACTTGAGAGCTGGTTTGAACTTGCATATTTTGTCTGCCTCTATGGTTCTTAAAGTTAACTCCGCCAGTACCCCTGCTATGGGGCTTCCAATGGGGACTCCCCTTGTTTTCCTCATAATATTTTCCTTTGAACCTAAAGTATGAGTTGTAGCATATAGTATGCACTATGTCCCTGAGCAGTGGCACACAAAGGTGTGAATCTGGTAATTTTTCAAGTGAAAACCTGTAGAATATTAAACATGTAGGCTCAAGGTAGAGGGACGGATACAGGTTCTCAAAATCATACTTGATGAAAGTATCCCCTTCTTCGAAACTCAGTTCTGTAATCCTTTTTAAGACCTTCGTTGTGGCGTTAGATGTCAGTTCTGTGTCCCCTACTACATTCATGCACCATTTCGCTAAGGTTTTTTCAAGGTAATATGTCGGTGCTCCTCTTTTTTCTACTATGGGCCTTACTGCTATAGGCTCTTTATGTGTCTTAATGTATCCAAATAATCTTGGGCATACCGGTGCAGTGACTTTATTTTGTTTCCATATCTGCGGAAATCTCTTATTGTTTATTATTTTATCCACTTTCATTGTGACTTTTAGTGTCGGATCTTCAGGCAGCATCTTTGGGTTAGTTTTAACAATGTATTCTTCAAGGAATCTGTCATACCATCTCTATGCATCAATACCATCTTTTTAGTTTTGTCTTCTCTTGTTATTATTATGTTGTTGTCGGTTAACCATTTATTAGTTCTACTTATTAGCTGCCTTTCTTTTTCATTAGAGCTTCTGTTTCTTCTCTTATTTGCCATCTTTTCATTCACGTATGCCCACCTTATCCTCTCATTCTCCAGCTCATCGTTCGGTCCTATTAACTCCTCTATTATGGGGATGTCTTCCATTGGGTTAGTTTCTCTCATTATAGAACAGGAAGGGCCCTTCTTAAATATTGTTTGTGCGTAATCTGGTACGTCTATGTCTCCTATTATCATAACAGCTTGTTCTAGGGTTACGTGTGTTCTATTCTTTTTTCTAAGCTGTACTTAGAAAATCCATCTAATCTTCTTGACATATTTCTTTCTTAAATTTCTACTAAAACTGTCCATCTCATACTCTATATTATTTGCAAACTCCGTACCTTCTATGTTGCATAGCGAATTTCTATATTTTACAACTTCGTGCATAAGATTAAAATATTATAAATAAATTATTAATAATAAAATAAACACGATGAATTACTTTTATATATTTTTAATTACGGATAAATAAAGATTTCACTATTCGTACGAATAACCATGAGAGTCACTGTACGTCTAGCATCGGAGATCGCTATCTTTAAACATTTTCTGTTCGTGTTCATTGGAGCCTTTTTTGAGTTCACTGGTAAGCTGATCCTATATATAGACATGGGGTAGACTGCATTAAGTTTACATTCTTTTAAGAAGTTCCAAGTCTCCAGTCTTTTCAATAACTTTCTGTATTTAACTCTGTACGTCGTCTTAAGCTTTTTAATTTCAAGCTGGCTCTGCTGACTATTTATGGTGCATGAACGTAGTAGGGGACACAGAACTGACATCTAACACCACAACGAAGGTCTTAAAAAGGATTACAGAACTGAGTTTCGGAGAAGGGGATACCTTCATCAAGTATGATTTTGAGAACCTGTATCCGTCCCTCTACTTTGAGCCTACATGTTTAATATTCTACAGGTTTTTACTTGAAAAATTACCAGATTCACACCTTTGTGCACCACTGCTCAGGGACATAGTGCATACTATATGCTACAACTCATACTTTAGGTTCAAAGGAAAATATTATGAGGAAAACAAGGGGAGTCCCCATTGGAAGCCCCATAGCAGGGGTACTGGCGGAGTTAACTTTAAGAACCATAGAGGCAGACAAAATATGCAAGTTCGAATCAGCTCTCAAGTTCTACGTAGGATACGTAGATTATGTATTAACAGTGTGGACAGATAAAGAAAAAATTGAAGAATTGGCTAAGGAGTTCAGCATAGGTGAGTACGGACTAGTATTAAAGGTAGAACAGATAAACAATAAGGAGATTAACTACTTAGATATAGAAGTTGTGGCAAAAATTGGAAACTTGATAACATCCATATACAGAAAACCATCATATGAGCCAGTACTTATCCCCAACTGGTCGAAGTACCCCATGCTGTACAGAAAGCTGCCTTCAGATTCTTTTTCAGAAGAGCCATTCTATACAGCAAAAAAGATGATGATGCCATGAAAGAAGTAGAGTATATTAATAAGATAGGAGTAGAACACAGATATGGGAGACCCTTCATGAAGAGCATATTGGAATCAGTGAAGAAAAGCTTAATTGGAAATGATAATAAAGGTGCGAATGCAACTAGAGCAGTAGAAGATAGGAACGAATCCAGATCCTTTGTACCAATACCCAGCGGTTTAAGAAACTATAAGTTTGTAAGGGAATTAATGAAAAAGCAAAAAAAAAGCTAGCCAGAAGGAGACTGCCAACAGTATTCAACGCATTAAGGAATGAGAAGGACCCCATAAGAGACCAAGAGAAAACAGGAATATATAAGATACCAGTGAGAAATGCGGATAATGCCATAAGTTCAGCATACATAGGAGTAACCTCCAGAACTTTAGGACAAAGAATAACAGAACACAAAAATGATATCAGGAGAGGTAAATTGAATACCGCACTGGCACAAGATGCCTTCAAGAACAACACTGAAATCTTTTGGAATGAAGTTAAGGTGATAAGAAAAATTGAGAAAAAAGAGCACATGTACGTGGCAGAAGCATTAGAGTTGGCAAAAAGGCAGAATGAAGAACTCTTAATAAATGAAAAGATAACAGGAATACCAAAACCATGGGAGTACGCTATAATGAAATGTTACTATAGGACAATATAACAACATCTTATAACACACACTACATAGACACATATTTAATAGAT
>AYEL01060716.1:0-19539 GCA_000484575.1 Olivierus martensii | reverse complement strand
GCCTATTGACCTCATCCTAGTATGGGTGCATTCTAAGACCAAAATGTTATAAAACCTCTCTCTTACCTTTTTAATAAATCTTTGATTTGTTTTAAGTTGTCTCCAAGTTCATTTTAATAGGGAAAAACTACTGTTCCCCCATCCTTACCCATATCTCCACGAACACGCAAGGACACAAGGTCATTCCATTAGGTTAGTTAAGCTACCATATCCACGTGAGATATTTTTATCTGGCGGCAGCTACTTATAGAACTCATCACAAGCTGGCTAACACCCATGATGGGGCCAACCAGATGGTTGAGGGATGAGGTTCAAAGGACCAGGCCCAGACCCCCCCTGAAAAGTTGAAAGAGTGAGACTCGGATCCTCTAGGATGGTAAGCCATAGATTTACCAAGCAGTCATCTGGCCGACCTGTCATTCCATCAGTCCTGTGAAGTGCAGTTTGTTCTGTGAAGTGTTCATTATCCGAACATAAAAATCTTTCTCGAAAGTGTTTGTTATCGATTTGTTCATTATCCGAACAGTTCATTAACGGATCACCCACTGTATAACTCTGGCTGAAAGCACATAGCTTTTCTATTTGTCTACTATCTACAGAAGGAAGAACAGAATTTATAGACTTAGTTTTCTTATTGGAATCAGAGATGCCAGCAAAAGTCCCAGAAAAAATTAACTTGGAAATGCATCCCAGTTACTGAAAGCTACTGATAACCAGAGCTGGGGAGCTGGCTTGAAATAGGTTAGATTCTGGCACTAGCTCCAGAGCCATAGTATATTCTAGCTGTGGCTCCAGCTCCGGCTCCGGAGTCATTGTTTTAAAACTGAGGCTTTAACTCCAGCTCCATCACTTACCTTATTATCATAACATCATTTACCTTTTAAATAGATATATTGGTGTTTGTATTATAAAATGATAATTTATTTTATACGTATATATTTAAAGTTTCGATAAAATATTTATTTTGGCAAATGGCATTAATATATCGATTACTAAAAATCAAAGTTCATTAATTTATTGTTTTTCACAAATTTTTATCGAATTTTAAGTGCTAAAGTTGGGGTAGGCTTATACATGGGTTGCACAATTTTATCGATTTTCAAACACTAAAGTTGGGGGGGTCGGCTTATATTCGAGTATATATGGTAGATGGTTAGGAGCTGGAGCCAGCAGAAATTTTAATGGCTCCGGCTCCACTGAATATAATCAGCTTAGCTCTGGCTCCAACTCTGGCTCTTCCAAAACTTCCTGGCTCTGATTCCAGCTCCAGCTCCCCAGCCCTGCTGATAACACTACTTTTCCTTTTAGCCCTAAAAAAATAGATTATTAAAAGATTTATTTTCAGAAACCATATAGGTCTAAAAACCTGGAGGAATAAAAATAGTTACCACTTGATTATCCTCCAATACAAGTGGAATGCTAAATATTTGATGTGGTTTCACTTAATGCTTCAGAGAGTTTGTTCATGAAACTTCATCATTTGTGATCCCAGTACTACTCAATCATTAGCATAATACAGTGGTACCTTGCAATTTGACACTAATCCATTGCTAAAGTAATGTTGAACTGAGGGACAATATTTCCCATATAACACTATGGAAAATAGATTAATTCGTTGTCGGACTCCCCATCCCACTCCTTCTAATGGGAGAGATGATAGAAATACACTATTACTATATTATTTACTTTACTATACATATTTTATCATTATAAAACATATTAAATTAAAAAATGCATTATTTTATATACAATACACTCAATTTATTAGCCCTTGGATGTTGGAATAAAGTCTTCTTTATCCTGTTCTAACTTTGAATCTGTGAACATGATTACACAGTTATCTGTCAAGATACAAAAGGTTGCTCCTGTAGCACATTATTCTGTAAATCAGCCTCAACTTGCTTTATATTCCTCAGTTTGATCTGAGGTACATCCTAGAGTTTTCTTCTGCAATTCTTTGAAAATTAACCTAGCCTTCTCATAAATCTTTTTTTTTCTTTGTCAACAGAAGACACCACACTCCATTCAAGCAGAATACTATGTGGCGGGGCGAAACAAGTCCTTCCACAGGTTGCCCACCCCTGTGGAGGGGTCAGCCGGATTGTAGAGGATGGGGATCGACGGGTCGGGCCCAGATCCCATGATAAATATTTTCAAGGGGTAGGACCCGGGATTCAAACCCAAATCCTCCAGAGTGGAAAGCCGAAGCATTTCCACGCGGTCAATCCGGCCAGCCCTCATAGATCATTGCCTGAGTTATTGGATCTTCATTCATCTGTCTTTATCTAATTTAGGTGAGAAGCAGCTTTTCCTTCTCTTCATTGATTAAAGATCTATTCTTGTCAGAAATTTCATTGCTCCAGCAAACATCTTAGCACTCAATGTCTCTCTGTTGCAAACATTTCCAAGTTGTCCTAGGAACGCTATACTTTTGAACTATATCTGTAATTGTTTTACCTTTCTGCACTTTATCTATAATCAATCAAGTGTTCTTTCCTGAATTATTTCTCTGTTCACTTCTCCTTAAACCCATCCCTAAATTTCACTTAAGAAAATAACAACAACTACAGAAGCACTTTATTTCTGAAAAATGCAGAATTGAAAATTAAAACCAACAACACAGGCAAACATCAAAGCAGCCCAACAAGAACTGACAAATAACAAATGACATTATACAATGCGCCATCCTGCAAAATTCGACTGTCGAATTGCAGAATGACATATTGAAGAGTACCACTGTACTTTATGCCATGATTTGGGTAAAACCAGAGCTCCTTTAGCCAGGAGGAGCATAAATTTGCATTCCCTACCTTTGCCCCTCTATGACAAGGATACACAGTTGGAATATAGAATATAAGTTATCATCTTGTTTTAAAGCATCTTGCACTACTAATGACAATGTTTCTTTTGCTAGTAGATGGCAGATGATGAATTTTAAATTAATTTGAAAAATTAATTGAAGTAAAATGGAATAGAGTCTAAAATCTTTCCAGAAGATAGTATATGATGATAATTTGTTCAAATCCATCAACTGTTTTGAAGTCTTAAAAATTCAGCAAAATTAAAATATAAACCTCTAGGTGCTCAAAAAATCAAAATAAATGCTGATACAAAATGTGATCTCCTCCCCCTGCTGGATCAAAAAAAGAAGTATTAAAATTTTGATCCGTCAATAACATTGTAATAGCCCCAGCCAAAACAGGCAAAGACGACAATAACAAAGCCGCAGTAACAAAAACCAATCACACAAACAAAGGACCTATCTAAAGTCATCCCCATTCTCCGTATATTAATAATAGTAGTCATAAAATTAATAGCACCCAAAATTGAAGAAACCCCAGCCAAATGTAAAGAAAAAATAGTCAAATCCACCAATCCTCCTATATGAGCCAAAGAAGACAAGGGCAGATACACTGTTCACCCAGTACCTGCCCCGCTCTCCAGTAAGTTTCTACATTACGTGCTGGCGATGAGCGCGTTCCGTTGCAAGCCGCATCCAGCGCCGTCTCAATGATCGCGTCATTCTAAAAATTTAAGACTGTACAAATTATTAAAAGAGGTTATAGGTTAGTACTTATAGGCCGAAGCAGGCCGGATGGCCTGCGGTGGCCTATGGGGGGCAGCCAGGCAGGCCAAATGGCCTGCTGCTGCCCCCCATTGGGTTGAGCAAACGAAGCCTTACTGGTACTTGCTCAGCGACGCCGTGTCTCCTCTCGTGCGCTCATCCCAGCACGTAATCTAGAAACTTATCCCGCTCTCCAACATAGCAGACGATAATAACAAAAAAAAAGCTGAAAGCAACAACCAAAAACTCATATTATTCATCCGAGGAAAATCCATATCAGGAGCCCCTACCATCAAAGGTACCAATCAATTACCAAAACCCCCAATCATAATAGGCATAACCATAAAATATCAAAAGCTGACACAACAGGAATAGTACCAATCAAATGATAAGTTTTTCCAAAGATCCATATTTCTATGTGGTGCTATTTCCAATGCATATGTTAAAGCAAATTAAAGATTTGCGGTAAACATGTAGCTTATCTGTGAGAAACTATGCAAAGCACAATGCATGCCATAGCGACTTTGAAAGATTTGTCTTGAAAGCTGAAATATTTTTTGGAATGAATCTTTATCTACATATGCCAATTCTATTTATTCATATATTATATATTATTATTCATATAATTATAATTATATTATTCATATTATTATTCGTATATTCTTTATATTGTGTTCCATTTTAAAATAGAATGTCACAAATGTTAAGTGTACGGTATATGAGAGAAAATTGCTTAATGACACAGAATCAAATTCCTGTTTTAATTTATATAATATTTTATAAAATTGATTTCCAATGTCTACCGAATATTTACTAGTTGATTGATCAATTTAATTATTTAATAATCGGATTTAAATATAATAATAAATACGGTAATTATAGTTCTAGTTTCATTCAAATTTATAAGTATAAATATTGAATTTTCTTCCAGGTATCTTTTGGGCATTGCTTATACTGATAGAAGTCAACTTAGTTTATTCCTCTTGGGATCTTAAAAATAATACGTGCAATGGATTACAACCTAATGAATTGCTACTTTTAAAAGGTTGTAAAACAGAATTTGATTCTGAAAATCGCATTCATTCTGTTTGCGTGATGTATTGTTTTACCCAACATTACAGCATGGTTCTTGGACCTTGGAAAGATGTATTCCTGCTCACTGTAGGGTTAACGAGTGAAGAACCTGTACATAATATCAGTACCCCAACCTGTCTATATATGAAAAATTTAACAATGGCAAAATTTCAAAAACCTATTAATTATGATAATTATAACGATCATTTCACTTTATGGTATTTTTTAAAGGATGATTTTGTAGAAATAGAAGAATTATTTGTTTCGATAGAATTTCACAAAAAAAGATCCTATGGAATTGCTATCAGTCATGGAAATTGCAGCGACGTGCCTAATCATTATAAACAAAATATCGGCAATGAACAATGCAACATTTATATTCAAGCCGTTTCGGATGCAGTTCTTTCAGTTCATTGGAATCAATACTTTTCTCCAAACTATACTCTAGAGGAAAATGTAGTAAGGCTTTTGGATAAACTTTTCTTTTTCAATGATGCCGTAATAAATCATTTCAAAATTGATTTCGCTCCCTCAGTAGAAACACCGAAAAAATTTTTCGATTTTGTTGCAGAATTCAATGTCACAAAAGTAGATTTATCTAAAAATCATTTCCAGAGAATTGATAAAGACCAATGTCCTGATTATTTTCCTTCAGTTATGCAATTGGATTTCAGCAACGGAGAAATCGAGACCATTGAATCAAATGCTTTAGAAGGTTTCACCCTCTTGCGAGAACTGAACTTAAGTTACAATAAGTTAAAATCAGTACCCAACGCCATTTTAGTATTGCCTTCTCTAAAAGTGCTTGACATTTCGAATAATAACGTTACTAATTCGGATAACTTGAAAATACCTTCTAAATCCAACCTTTCGGTGTTAAAACTTCGAGGTAATTATTTGGTTAATCTGAATTCGTTCTCTTTGTCATCTTACCCCAAACTCCTACATCTTGACCTATCACAATGTTCTCTAGTCAGAATCTTTTCTGATTCATTCAATAATTGTAAATTTCTAGAATATTTAGATTTATCCCATAACCATCTGAAAACACTTCCTCAGGACATGTTCCTGAGCACTCCATCACTTAAAGAACTCAATTTGGCCGGAAACTTTTTTGCTAATCTGCCTGTCCATACTTTAAAATCTATTATCTTTCCGCTAACATTGGATATCTCCCATAATTTCTTGACCAACATTTCTGATATTGGAAAACTTATGCTGGAAAATTTATATGTATCTTACAATAACATTAGAGAATGGGAAATACCCATAATTTTTCCAAAAATAAAAAATTTGGATTTGAGAGGAAATCAGATTGCAGTAATTACTCAAACTATGTCAGATTCTTTTATTGATGTTCGTGTGAAATTAAATAATAATCCATTTGATTGCACTCCCTGCTCCATCAGCCATTTTTATCATTGGTATATGAACTCAGAAACCAATAATACGGATTTTGTCTGTTCTTCTCCAAGTGAAGAGAGAGGAAAAATAGTGCTAACATTTTCAAGCGACCCTTCTTCCTGCCATAAGAATACCAAACGGAATGAATTTTTCATCATAGGATGTTTGTTTTTTGTTATTGGAATTTTATCTCTAATTGTATCTGTAATCATCTTTCTGAGAACAACAAAAAGGAACTCTAAAAATTTAATTACAAATTTATACGATTAATACATTTTCTATTTTTGCAATCTATCATTAAATAATTTTTATAAAATTTCATATTTAATATTATATATATATATTTTTTTTTCATGATTTAAAATACAATAATTGTAATGTAGTTTTCAAAATGTTCAAATATAAAATTGTAAATATTCATTGATTAAAAATTTTTTAATTTATAATGGTTATTCAATATATTTTTATATATGTTACGCCCAAAAACCGAAATTGCACATTTACCGCAAAAAAACAACCATAACGCATTGTGGCCAGTTCCAAACTACCAAACACCAAATGTTGAGCATCGGTGTTTGGTCACGATGGCCACGAAGCGAAATAATTCGCTTGGTGGCCATCGTGAGGTAACCAAAACGCATTGCAGGCAACTCTGCCAAAACCAATACATGTTCTGATCGTTTTGAAACGACCACAGACGGTTCTGAAACATATCAAGGGATATGTTTGTAGTAGTAGCTCCGTGTTACTAGTAGTAGCAGAATTCCGCTATTGGAAACGGAATTTTGACCATTTAGCGGTGTATCGGCGATGGCAACTAATTCAGAAAAAGGAGTGACATTTTGGACATTTGGATACGGGACTTCAATTATATGTATTTTTACAACATTTTTATTTTTTAAATCATAAAAGAAGTCTTTCCAAAAGTAATATTTTTCTTAAAAATTTTAAAACATTTCACATGAACGCAAACTATCATTGGGTTAGGTCGTTTTGAATTGGCAACAATGTGTTGTGGCTATTGATTTTCATATTCTCTATTATCCAAAAAAGAACATGACATGTTATTAAAGCATTTAAAATGTTTGTTTTCTTGTAGTTTATTAGCTAAGATTTACATCTGAGTCAAAGGCTATCCTTCAATATTTCATTCCTGAAAATGAATTAACTTAGTAGCATTTTTATAATTTATATAATCTGGACTTTCAATTGGTTTTTTAATATAATCTGGACTTCTTGGAGTTCAGTCCACGAAGTTTTAGAACATTATATGTTATTCCCATTCTACATAGTTTCAAGAATAACAAAAAATGGTTGCTTCTGCATATGCAGCTAAGGCTAAATTTTAAATAATAAAATTGCCTATTTTTTCTACTCACGTTATCTTCTTTTCTACAAAAAGAGGATAGATATGTGGATGTGTATGTAGAATACATATCTATCCTCTTTTTACATACCTATCTTCTCCTGTTTTAAAATAAGTACATCTAGAAATAATTAGCTAAACTCTTATAAATTCAGTTCTTTAAAATGTATTAACTGATTACAAAGGAAGATTCAATAACATCCTAATAAATTTATATAGAATTAAAGGAGAGGAAAGGAAAGATTATAAACTCAAAAAAGTTTTGAATAAATAAGAGAAGAATTGTTTCTCATTCTTTTGCTAAATTAAAAATTAACAATCAAATTAAAAATTGTAAATTAAGATAATTTTGTAAATAGATATCATTTGAAAAGTCCCTCCCATAAACATTTTTTTTCTGTTTATTCTTAGTTTTATAGATACTGTTCATTTATTCTTACATGTATTGCTTGTGACATTTTGAATTACACAGAACTTTTTGACATCGACACTTACACTTATTAGTGTTACAATAACGTATGCAGTGGTACATGATGAAACCTTGTTGGGACCCAAAGGATATTCTTGATGCTTTCCGTACTGTACTATTATAAACGTACTGAGAGGCAAAGAAGAGAAGACTATACTCTGTGGTTTAGCCTTTGAAAACGAAATGAAGTGAGAAGATAAAGGAAAGATAAGAAAAGATAAGAGGTTCCTACTAGAGAAGTACGGTAGTTCTTTAGGGAAAGAAAGAAGGAGCACCACCATTAGTTTATTTATAGAATTATACATCAATAAAAAGTGTAAAAATACCATAACAGTAATAAAATTTTTTTTTAAAAAAAGTAGCAATTCACAAGAGGTATTAAAGAAGAACAATAAATAAACAAAAGTAAAGCAATAGAATAATAGAGTTACATAGGATATACAATAAATAAATAAAAATAATGATAATAATAATAATAGATAACATTATCATTACAAACGTACTACGTACTACTACAAACACATACCCTGATCTGTTTCGGAACGGTCTGTGGTCGTTTCAAAACGCTCAGAACGTGTATTGATTTTAGCGGAGCTGCCCACAACGCTTTGTGGTTACCTCACGATGTCCACTAAACGAAATAATGTTGAGCATCGGCTCGTTTGGAACTGGCCAAAAAGCGTTGTGGCTGTTTTTTTTTTGGTTTTTGGACATATATAATTAGTCATATTAAATTGCAATATATGATGATTGTTTAAATTAAACCATAACTTTTATAAGGATATAAAAGTGAAAACATTGGAAAGGAAGATGAAAGAATTTTAAACTTTAATGAATAAACCATTTTTTTAACAGATATCGCCACTTTCCACTCAGGCAGAGTACTAAGGGGTGGGACGAAACATAAACTCTCACAGATTGCCAATCCTGCGAAAGGATCAGCTGGATTGTGGAGAATGGGGATCGATGGACCGGCCTGAATCCCATGATAAATATTTCCAAAAAGAGGCAATTTCAAGAAAGAAAATCAAACAGCCACTAATTTTATTCAATGACTGGAGAAAAAATTTCAGAAAGAAACTGATATTTCTTAGAGAAAAAATTACTATATATTTAGTAATTATTGGCAGTTTGTTTCCTTGAAATTGCTCTGCTTTTATGCGTTCAATTTTCTTCATTTATTTTTTGCCTTTAATAAGAATGGATTAATTGGATTAAGTCGCCATATCCTCATGGGATATACTGTATCTGGCGGCGGCCACTTATAGAACCATAGCAGGCTGGTCAACACCCATGATGGGATCAACTAGATGGTTGAAGGATGGGGCTCAACGGACCGGGGCCGGGCCCGGACCCCTTCCTGAAAAACTGAAGGTGTGGGATCCGGATTTGAACCCAGATCCTCCAGGGTGGTAAGCCAAAGCTTTACCATGCGGCCATCTGGTCGACAATAAGACTGAAAAAAATTCCAATGAAAAAAAATGCATTTAATTTTTCGAAAAAAAATAAATATGAGCTGTTTAATAAGTTAGTCCATCGATCCCCATTCTCCACAATCCAGTTGTACTCTGCTTTTATGCGTTCAATTTTCTTCATTTATTTTTTGCCTTTAATAAGAATGGATTAGTTGGATTAAGTCGCCATATCCTCATGGGATATACTGTATCTAGCGGCGGCCACTTATAGAACCATAGCAGGCTGGTCAACACCCATGATGGGATCAACTAGATGGTTGAAGGATGGGGCTCAACGGACCGGGGCCGGGCCCGGACCCCTTCCTGAAAAACTGAGGCGGCCACTTATAGAACCCATCACAGGCTGGCCAACACCCATGATGGGGTCAACCAGATATGGCGGCTTAATTCAGGAGGGGTCCGGGCCCGGCCCGTTGAACTCCCACCCTGAGGGATGGGGTTCAAAGGGCTGGGCCCGGACCCCTCCTGTAAAACTGGAGGTGTGGGACCCGGATCCTCCAGGGTGGTCCAAGGCTTTACCACGTGGCCATCTGGCCGACTGGTCTCACTCGGAAAATTTATTCTGTAGTCTATGGTTTAGGCTTGGTCCACTTTTGTCAATAGATGACGTCATTTTCCATTCTAGAAGAATACTAAAGTCGGCCGGATTGGCCGCGTGGAAACGCTTCGGCTTTCTACTCTGGAGGATCAGTGTTCGAATCTCGGGTCCCACCCCTTGAAAATATACAATGGGGTCCGGGCCCGGCCCGTCGATCCCCGTCCTCCACAATCCGGCTGACCCGGGTTCGAGTCTCGGGTCCCACCCCTTGAAAATATTTATCCTGAGGGTCCGGGCCCGGCCCGTCGATCCCCGTCCTCCACAATCCGGCTGATCCGGGCCCGGCCCGTCGATCCCCGTCCTCCACAATCCGGCTGACTTCCGGGCCCGGCCCGTCGATCCCCGTCCTCCACAATCCGGCTGATCCCTGTTCGAGTCTCGGGTCCCACCCCTTGAAAATATTTATCATGGGGTGCATTCGAGTCCCGGGTCCCACCTCTTGAAAATATTTATCATGAGGTCCATGTTCGAATCTCGGGTCCCACCCCTTGAAAATATTTATCATGGGATCTGGGTCGGCCCGTCGATTCCCGTCCTCCACAATCCGGCTGACCCCTCCGCAGGTGTGAGCAATCTGAAGAAGGGCTTGTTTCGCCCTCGCCAAATAGTATTCTTCCAGAATGGAGTGTGGCGTCATCTGTTGACAAAAAAAAGAATACTAAATGACGAGGCGAAACAGGCCCTTCCACAGACTGCCCACCCCTGCGGAGTGGTCAGCCTGAGGGTGAAGGACGATGATCATGGGCCAGGTACAGACCCCACCATAAACATTTTTAAGAATGGGAATAGAGACTCAATCTCGGGTCATCGAAAGTGGAAAGCCGGAGTTTTATGTGTTACTTATCTGTTGTATGATTTGCCATGTACAGCATATTTTCAAACTGGTCCGTGTGTCTTCCAAAAGGATGAACACCCGATTAAGTCATGATTTTTTTTCTTATAACGCCTCAAATCAAAGCGCATGGCAGTGCGCCGGGCGAAGTTCCCGCGGCGCGCACCGTGTATATTTACACCAACCAACTTAAGCCTTATTTGCTGTCTCCATAACTTTGCTTCTGATTAAGCTAGTAACATGAATCTAGTATATATGGCTAAGCTTTATTTTTTCATGATCCTGTAAAAATTTCCATCTTTAATCTCAAAGTGTCTATAATAATATAAAAAAATATTCTCGATTTAGATCACTAAGTTTACTTTTCAACGATTATTTCCTAGTTTAAAAAAGATGAATTATTACATCATCCTCGTAGACATTTTTATTATTATGTTGATAATGAATTCAAAACCGTGACCGAGCTACTTCATAAACTTTTCGAGAATTAATGAATTCTAGTCGCGTGAGTTTAAGCGTGACATTTTAAACGTGAAGTCAATGTACAGCATTTCCGCTCATATTTTATGAAAAAAACGGACGGATAAATTTATTTCACTATTAATTTGAGCATTCATTTTTTTTGGAATAACCTAATATTATACATACGAAATAATAATGGAATATTCATAAAAAATAATTCCTAGAAAATCTATTTTTATATAGGATACATTATCATCATTAGAGGAACATCCAGAAGTTTTGTTTTGATTTTCTTTTTTTTTTTTTACATAAAACCCAACATTTATTAAAGGCTAGAATAACATTTAAAATAAGATATTTGCAAGCTAATCCTATTGAGAAAATAAAATCATTTATTCTGCAAACTTTTCATTAAGAAATATCCAAATAAGTTATGATTAAAGATGTGAAACTCATCTCCATCAGACGATACTCTTTAACAATTCGGATATAGTATACAAAAATGCAGAAAATTCATTATGTTATAATATCACTATGCCAAACTGCAGTTTTCAAAGCCACATGCGGCTCTTTGGTATTTTCAGTGTGGCTCCATACCATGAAAGTCAATAGTTGATATGAAGCAAATTCCTATTTAAGTTAGATCGGCCGGATGGCCGCGTGCTAAAGCTGTGGTTTATCATCCTGGAGGACCGAGTTCAAATCCGGATCCCACACCTCCAGTTTTTCAAGAGGACTGGGTCCGGGTCCAGCCTGTTGAACCGCATCCTTCAACCATCCGGTTGACCGTATCATGGGTGCTATAAGTGACCGCCACCTCAAGTATGTAAACATCTGGATGTTGAGAACATCAGTGTTGATGCTTATTTCCAAATTGTTGACACCATACTAGCTGAATCTTCACTTCCAGTATTTCTTGTTAGCTGGGTAGTGAAAGAACATACTGTGAATCTGATTGCCAAGATTATTCATTTTTATTTGTCATGTAGGATGCATTTTTTTTACCAGAGCTATAAATTGTGGACTTAAAAGCAAAATATCAACAAAACAATTCAGGAAAATGGGCCATTTGCAATAAAAGATTTTTTTTTTGACATCCCATTTGTCTTGTTTATTTGTTTCAAAGAAACTAATAGGAAAATAAACTTGACAAAAAAAAAAAAAAAAAACAAAAACCCAAGTACAGTAATCTTTCCATTTGCGCAAATTCACTTTATCTGGATTAAAGTATTTTTAAATTTTAAATAAAAACTAGACACCATATGTCACAATAATGGATAAATTTAATAAATAAGTGTAGTAAAAAATTTGTGAATATTATAAATACTAGTGGTATTCAACCTTTTTTACTATGCGAGCTGATTTTCTATACTAACAATAAGTTATTCGGCGATCTACTCTCTTAAAAAATCAACCTGATATCTGATTTTGTACAACTATGAACTTTAATGCACTCACTCATTTTGGAGAACACATTCTTCTGTGTTCTCCGAAGTGAGTGAGTGCATTAAAGTTCATAAACTTTTATTTATGTATTTAAAAATTTATTTATCCCTTTTATTCATTTTAATTCAACAAATGAAACAAATATATTGAAAAAAAAAAAAAATACGCATTTTTCTATTTTAGAAAAAACAACAGATTGATTACAGATTGATTAAAAAAAAAGTGACCACCACCAGATGGAATATCCCTTGAGGATATTCTATCTGGTGGCTTTATAAATCACATAGTTTATTTAGTTATATTAAAAAAAAAGTGACCACCACCAGATGGAATATCCCTTGAGGATATTCTATCTGGTGGCTTAATATAACTAAATAAACTATGTGATTTATAAACAAAACTCGGCAATGCCGGATATTTTAGCTAGTAAATTATATCAATACAATGAAGTATTGATATAATATGCTTGTCACTTCAGTGTTTTATAAAATAACGATCTAATTATATGATTCGTTTATTAAGAATTGTTTCGTATTTATTTAAAAACATATTACATTTCTGTTTTTCAAAATCAACTTTTAAGAAAGAATTCCAAAATCTCATCAAAATCATTAGAATGTTATTTTATTTAAATATTAATTTTTGAAAAAAATAAAATAAAATTAGCATTTTATATCTCTGATAATATTATAATATAAAAAAAAATGTAGCAGCGATCTCACAATAAGTGTTCGATAAGGAAATATGAGTAATCAACTACATAATAAAAATAAAATAGTGATATCTAGTTAATTCTTTCTTGATTATGGTACCATAATCAAGAAAGATTTATACTATATTTTAAAATGAGACCATTACTTCTGTCACGCGATCATCGATGTCATCGTCCCGTAATTATTGTAAAAAATTTTGAAACATTGATCAAAATCAATTTATTATAAACACATTTAATTCTAGGCTGTGCATTTTACTTTATGTGAAGTTAATGAATCTTTCAATCTAAGCTCGATTTCATGCAAAAAAAAAAAAAAAAAAAGAATTTAATCAATAAAAACTGATATGTGTAAGGAAAATTTAAAAAATATATATATAACTAGGTTTCATATTTATAATGATGCTCAATATCATAAAGTAAATAATAATATTATGCAAATCCAAACAAAAATAATAACTGATAATATTAAAGAATTATATAGAGAGTTGAGTAAATAAGCATAATCAAAGACACCATATGATTTTTATGAAGATATAAATCATTTAGTGTTACAATATTTCCAAATCAGCTAGACAGGATAAAATTAATTGCACTAAGGAAATATAGAAGAGGAAAAGATTTAAAAAAATTAAGATCTGCAATTGTAGGTGAAAGATATATGTAGGTAAAGTAAACATAATAAAAAAGATGCAATTAAATTAACTTTAAAATTAGAAGTATTAATGGAATTTTAGAATTAACTGTGATAGAATGAAATGAAACCATAAATGAGCAAAGAAAAATGCTGATGATAAATATTCATAATAAACGGTCATAGAGTTAATTCAAAAATATAAATAAATCGCTTCGAATAATTCTCTTATTACAAATACAATGTTTATCATTCAATACGATTATATTGAATACCAGCGCCGGATCTAGGGTGAGAAGAGTGAAGCAGTCGCCTCGGGAGGATATTATGAGATGGCACGAAAATGCAGTTACAATTTCATATACAAGCTTAATTATATTTTTCTTGGCAATATTTCTTGCTGTAGAGTCGTCTACAAAGACTTAATGATGTATTTTTCTAACGGATAACACTTATTTTGCTATTTGCTACTTTGAAAAAAATAAATAATAAAGTTTATTATTTGTATAAAGTTTTTGTACATAAAATAAAGTTTTTTTGTATATTTTTCAGAGACTATGTGTCTGATGTCATTGCATTCCCGATTCCAAAGTATTAGATATGTTTATGTATTAATGCGCGAGTGAAGAGGAGAAAGGCCGCCATTTTCTAATGTTGCCTCAGGTGACAGATATCTAGATACGGCGCTGTTGAATAGTACTGTGTTTATGTAAAAAGACTACTCAATACGATTTAAATATAAATATGAATAAACAATTATAAACAATATGCAATACAGATGAAATTAAGTATGATTGTCATTCGGTCAGTCCGCGGGTCCCACAGTTTGTTCTGTGAAGTGTTCTTTATCCGAACATGTGATCGTTAACCGATCACCCACTGTATTTAGCTTTGCTATCGTATACATACAGTATAGTGCAGAATTTTCTTTTTTAAAAAGTAACGAAATGGATAAAAGGAAGAACATTTTTGACGATTAAATAGGAAACGAAAAAAAAGAGGTTAGTGATTACGCTACAGCAAAACATGGATGATTGCGCGACATAAAAGCATACTTTGTTAAATTTTTTAAATAAGGATATCTTTACAAAATTATTTGCCTATTATATTGCTGTGCTACCGATATTATTTATTTTCTTTTGTTTATTACCCGATTTCTTTATTTAAAATAAAACTTGTGAAAAAAATTTATTTTATCTTTTGCTGTCAGATTCTGCTAATAAACAAATAGAAAACTTATTAAAAATTCTCATTAGTTCATTTACTTAGCTTATTAATTCTATCTGGAACTAATTTATTGATTCAATAAAGTTGTAATGCTTAATTGCAAATCGGACTATTCACTCAATTCTCGACCCAGAATTGGCGGCCAGGCGGCGCTCAACTTCCGCTTTCGATTTGCTATTTTGGTTTCGATTTGGCGGTTGGTTTGATGATGGTATGAGACGCAATTCCTGGTAAATTATTAATTTAGATCAGCTGATTTAGATGATGAACAACGATGTAAAATATGAAAATAAATATTTCTTAAACAATTATTGTTAAGTTAGTATTGTGGTTATTCATGATGAGATTATCTAATGGCCGGAATCTCACAAAGCAAGAACCAATTACCATATTTTACATATAGTTAATACTTCGAATAGGGCGAGAAATTCCTGGAACCAATTATTCGCACTAATCGAGGCCTACCTGTATTTCAGTTCATATGATTCGATATAAGATTTTTGAAAATCTGCATATTAACAAAAAATTATAATACATTAAAAAAAATTTCTAAATAAAATAAAATTAATAATGTGGTATTTAAACCTAATAGTAGTCAAATACACAATAATGAGTTGAGTAATTTTCATGTATTTAAAAAATTTTTTTTAGTTCTTTCAATTAAAAATTTATTATCCAACATGAGAATTTCTCAAAATTTTCGCGACCCCCAACAATTTTTCTACGACTCCTTGAGGAGTCGCGACTCACAGTTTGGGCACCACTGATATAGACTATAAAAACAGTGTGTAAAGTGAATCTCGAATGAATTTAGTATTAATTTTGGTTTTAAAATTTGTTTTACTATACTGTACTTTTAGTATATTTTTTATTAAAATTTTTTTCCATTGATAAAATTATATAGGTCTATCGAAATACAGACACTCAAATTCAGTAATGCTAGGAAGAAATAAAAATAAGCATACTTACGGGGCGCACAATTACCTTGGTACAGTAAAACCTGTTAAGTTGGACACTTCTCTATAGGAACGACTTTTCCTGGAACCGGATAAAAGCCTATATTTTACTATATGTTCAAACATCTATATCCTGGACACCTCTCTATCTTGTATCTTGAACAACTGTTTATAATAAGATGGACACTTTTTGCATCTTGTATCTTGAACAACTATTTCTAATAAAGATATGGACACTTTTTGATTATTGGTTGAAATAAAATCTTAAATTTTATTTGGGTACACTTTTTCATTATTGGTTGAAATAAAATCTTAAATTTTATTTAGGTTTAGAAGATTAGCCAAAGGTATTGAAAGATTAACCAAAGGAATTTATGAAAGAGAAACTTATAACATTGATTAGTCATGCATTGAGATGGCTGCTGATGACTTATAAATCTATGGTTTACTTATTATAAATACAGACATTGAACATTGAGAAAAATCAAACCAAAACTAGCCAAATTATAGAAAGAATATTTTATTGCAATAAAAATATTTGGGCTATAAATTGGCTAGTTTTGGTTTATATTTTACTTTTTCTTTGAGAATTATGTGCGGTTTCTTCTGTTGCTGTGATAAAGCTTTCCTTAGAAATGTTAACTTTACTAAATTAAATTAAAAAGCAGTAAAAGAAAATTAAATGAACTTATATTAGATCAAAAGAAGCAAGTTGATCATTTACTATTCTGGATGCAGTGAGAGAGAATTATGTTGTATGACAAGAAGACTATTCAGAAATGTTTTTAGAAAGCTGGGTCCTTATAGATTTCACTTAGGAAGGAATGCAAGAGGTCAATAACTTTGTCCTAGGAGAACTGAATGCTCTTCCTAGAGCTATCATCATAAAATTTTAACTGAAGATTTTTACAAATTTTGACAATAATCTTGTCCATCATGAATATGAAAATTTTACAGCCAGTGATTTTATTGAAATGATTATATCTAGCTCAATTCATATATACATTTTGTTGACAGCACTAACAGACTATAGTGTATATTTAACATTTTTGAGTTTTTTTATTTAAAATAATCATAGGACCGCTCTTCCGATCTTTTCATTTAAAATAATAAAATGTTTCCAATTTGAATTGACTAAAAGGCTTGAGACAATTTAGTGTTAGTATGTTTAGAAAAAATTTTGATTTTATGAATCTCTCTATGTTGGCGTATGTTTAGAAAAAATTTTGATTTTATGAATCTCTCTATGTTGGACATCTTGTTTAGAAAAAATTTTGATTTTATGAATCTCTTTATGTTGGACACCTAAGTTGAACACATTTTGAAGGAACCAAATGTGTCCAACATAGAGAATTTCATTGTACTATATAGGCTTCTTGGGAATAGTTTATTGATTTTTCTTTTACCAAAAATACTTCTTAATTAAAAGTTGAGTGTAATCATTGTATTATTATTATTATTATTTGGACGTCATTAAATCAAAGCCTTTTCAGAGTTTAATATTATGGAAACAAAAATAATCAAAGAGAATAAATATTTGGTGAACAGTGCTGCTTTCACACGGTCAAACTATTATTATTTATTTGAAATTATTTACGTTGTATGACTGATAACTACAGGCTGTACACTTGTGTATTTTTGAGTTTTCTTCTGGATTGGCTGGTTATACCGCCACCAATCGTATAAGGACAAAAGCCACCATGGATTGTCTAACATATGCATAGAGTCAACCGGAAGTTTGATGAATTGGGTTCAAATGGGCTGATACAGACACTTCCTGAAAAATCTGAACGGATACAAGTCCTCCAGACAGAGAGCGAATAGTTTGCAATTCAGCCCGGCTTCTTTCATGAGTTTATGTTAGCTTAATTTGAAATTTAATTCTGCTAAATCTCTACATTGAAACAACGAATTTAGAAGCTGAGTACCATGATAAGGTTCGACTCGAAGTCAGCTTCTAAATTCGTTGTTTCGATGTAAACCCACTTATATGATGTAATGCTAAACTGACTGTTTAACTTTGGCATGATATTTATAAATCCATTCTATTTTCAGTAATTATCCTCCAGATAAAGTGAATCTTTCATCAAAAAACAAACCAAATCTCCTGTTCTATGAGTCTTCCAACTGGAAATCGATAACTGCGAAATATTCAGTTCATGAGTTTGAAGTGTAGATGTATCTTAACAGAAGTCATTGTTTTTTAATTACAGTACATATAAAAATCTACTTATTTATAAATCAAAATTTTCATTCAGATTGCAATTTAATATGCAAATATAGCAAAATTAAACGGTCATCACGGGTTGACCAACACCTATGATGGGATCAATCGGAAATGGTATTCGGAATAACTTTTCTCATACACGTGGCTATCCATGGGGAGCTAATGCCTTTCAAATATGTATTTTTTATTAATATAGATTAATAAAATAATGCATAATTTCTTCCCACTTCTTATTCAATGTAAATAATTCAGCTCAATTATTAAAAGTGGAAAATAAATTTATTAAACTTGAAGATCTTTCTGCTTTATTAAGCCATCTTCAGCACAACGTATAAGAATTGGAACATAAAAAGCTTAGCAAGAACATAATTTGAATTTTAAATTAATATTATAACATTGTATGCAAATACATATACTGTATATTAAAAATAATAATAAAATAAAATATTTAGTCATTATATTATTACGTTTTAAACTAACCACTGTGGCGGTACTACAGTCGGTTGATTGTCGTTTATCACGTGATATTGTTTCTTATAATTTTGTATAATTATTGACTCTGCAATTTTTATATCTTCAGATTTATGTTCTTTAAGCTAAAGAACAAACGGTCGAGAGAAGCCGCGACCTTTGACACTGCTCTGGCCAGTTCATTTTATGAATATAACATCACCATCCACTGGGACCAGGCAAAAATTATTAAACAAATAACGAAATCTGAAGATATAAAAATTACAGAGTCAATAATTATACAAAATTATAAGAAACAATATCACGTGATAAACGACAATCAACCGACTGTAGTACCGCCACAGTGGTTAGTTTAAAACGTAATAATATAATGACTAAATATTTTATTTTATTATTATTTTTAATATACAGTATATGTATTTGCATACAATGTTATAATATTAATTTAAAATTCAAATTATGTTCTTGCTAAGCTTTTTATGTTCCAATTCTTATACGTTGTGCTGAAGATGGCTTAATAAAGCAGAAAGATCTTCAAGTTTAATAAATTTATTTTCCACTTTTAATAATTGAGCTGAATTATTTACATTGAATAAGAAGTGGGAAGAAATTATGCATTAA
>AYEL01060715.1:0-37354 GCA_000484575.1 Olivierus martensii | reverse complement strand
CCCATCTTTCTGATGTTTCACCCCTTCAAAGCCAAGTGACTGTTCTTGGACTGCTCCTCATCCTGTTTTACTAACCGAAAATTAACGGTAATTTGTTAATTGACATCATAAAAGGAGGCGGAGTTTTGTTAGTAAGACTGGTCGATGCTTACAACTCGCATTAACTGAAAAACGGTATCAATTTTATAAGTTGCACTAATCGAAATCGCATTATTTGAACTCGCACTAATCGAGGCTTACCTGTATTTCAATTTTGCTTTTTATTAGGAGGGGAAAAAAGCTTGATAATTGAAATATATCTTATGATCAATCATAATAATTAACAAAAATAATTAAGACTATTATAGCCCAAATATTTTAACTATCATATACAGGTAGGCCTCGATTAGTGCTAGTTCAAATAATGCGATTTCGATTAGTGCGACTTACAAAATTGATACCATTTTTCAGTTAGTGTGAGCAAATATTCGATTAATGCGAGTTGTAATCTTAGACCAGTCTTACTAACAAAGCTCCGCCTCCTTTTATGATGTTAATTAACAAATTACTGTTAATTTTCGGTTAGTAAAACTAGATGAGGAGCAATCCAAGAACAGTCACTTGGCTTTAAAAACCGGACGAGGAGCAGTCCAAGAACGGTCACACGATTTTGAAGGGGAAAACATCAGAAAGGCAGTCCAAGAACAGTCACTTGGCTTTGAAGGGGTGAAACATCAGTAAGATCTTTTGCCGTTAACTGTTTAACATTACTGCACTATTATTTAGCTTTGCTATCTTATATATACAGTATAATACAGAATTTTCTCTTTGAATAAGTATTGAAATGATAAAAGGAAGAACACTTTTGACAATAAAACAAGAAACAAAAAAAAGAAGAGGTTAGTGATTATGCTAGAGCAAAAAATGGATATGATTGAGAAAAAAGAAGAGGTTAGTGATTATGCTAGAGCAAAAAATGGATGTGATTGAGTGACATAAAAGCAATGGATAAAAGGAAGAACACTTTTGACAATAAAACAGGAAACGAAAATGAAGAGGTTAGTGATTACGCTAGAGCAAAAACTGAGAAGAGGTTAGTGATTATGCTAGAGCAAAAAATAGATGTGATTAAGCAACATAAAAGCAGTGCTCCACTTCCGCTTTCGATTTGCTCTTTTGGTTTGATGATGGCATGAGAAGCAATTCCTGGTAAGTTACTAATTTAGATGATATAACTTACCAGGTAACGAGTAAAATATGAAAATAAATATTTCTTAAACAGTTAGTGTTAAGTTTATCGTGGTTATTAATTTAAATGATGAACAATGATGTAAAAATATGGTGTAAAATCTGAAAATAAATATTTCTTAAACAGTTAGTGTTAAGTTAGTATTGTGGAAATAAATATTTCTTAAACAGTTAGTGTTAAGTTTATTGTGGTTATTCTTCATCCTATATTTCTTAAACAGTTAGTGTTAAGTTTATTGTGGTTATTCATCGTGGATTTTCTCTTAAACAGTTAGTGTTAAGTTAGTATTGTGGTTATTCATCATGAAGTTAGCTAATGGCCAGAATATCATAAACAGTTAGTGTTAAGTTAGTATTGTGGTTATTCATCGTGAGATTAGCTAATAATTTAGATGATGAACAATGATGTAAAATATGAAAATAAATTTTTCTTTTAAACTGAAGTTAGTGGTTAAGTTTGTGGTTATTCATCGTGAGGTTAGCTAATGGTGGTTATTCATCGTGAGGTTAGCTAATGACCGGAATCTCACAAAGCAAGAGCAGTTACCATATTTTACATATAGTTAATACTTCGAATAGTGCGAGAAATTCATGGAACCAATTATTCACACTAATCGAGGCCTACCTGTACTGCAAAAAATAAAAACTCAATACAAATAGAATGACATTCAATAATAATAGTGATAGGATTAAATATATACAGATAATTCTTTACTTTATCAGCTAATTCATTTCTAGATGTGCTCCCAAAATAAGAACTTGTAAACCAAGAATCAATTTCCCGTAGACATAATATTAAAATCAAGAGTTCCATTCTCAGCAATACAATCTGACTACAATAAAATTAAGTAAAGGTCAATAAAATCAAGAGTTTATAATTAAATAATGATATATTTATCTAAAAAAATGGAAACATAGCCTTTAAACTCAATCAAATTATAATAATAAAGAAATTATTTATGTTATTTATCTGTTAAAAAATTTTTTTTTTCATTATTATTGACAGGTAAATAGATGAGCTTTAATTTGTTAAAGTTCATTGGCATGTTTACACACTATGGAAGTGGAACAAAAAAAATGATAAAAAACAAAAAAATTCAATTATAGTTTACTCGGTACAGCTATTGAAGAGTGGTTTTTGCATTTATTGGGTGTAAAAGTGTTTCCCCAATGATGGGTCCTATATTTTTTGATTGACAAAATTTTTTTTAAATTATGTTTAAAGATAGATAATTTGAATGGATTTATTAGCAGAATTTGGCTTATTTTTTATTAAATCTTATCAATTCTGCTTTCTATTCATTTATATTTTAGTAATCTTATATTGGTTTTAGGATGAGATAAATTTATTTTTGAAATTTTAAGTAACATACAAAATTTTAGTATGATGAGCTGTAAAATTTGTAAAACTGAAAAAATTTTGTGATAATACAAAAATTTTGATTGATTCTGTTAAAATAAACAATATTTTTACTTATTTGTTCATTTATTGCTTTACTTTTACTGATAATTTAGTAAAATATGAGAAAATTCTAATGTAAACAATCTCAGGCTATAAAAAGGGGCATGGCACTAATTGTTTTAGTGTTTCATGGGAAATTGCAGCCAAGCCTACTGTGGGATGCCAGCAGGCGATATAGCGATATAATTACACAGGCCTTAGCCTTGCGTGGATATCGTCAGGATCTGACACCAGTTGATATCAGTGTGACCAATGCCAACAAACAAGCGGGTTTGCCTAGCGGATGATGATGTGGGTTATAGTTGTGAATAAGGATGGAGAGATGCTCAAGGACACAATGACAAGCAGCTCGTACAATTAATATCTTGGATCTTTATTCTTGAGAGAGAGAATTACATCATATCCCCAAAAAAGAGGACAAATACCTTGGATATTCCAAAGAGCCCGGATGAACGTTTATCTTGACAATTTTGTGGCACAACACGATAGTTCACAATTCTCAGAGTTCTGATAGTTCTTTTGTCTTGGTAGATCTTTTATAACCGCAGTGGTGATGGTGGTCAGTGTGTATGGTTTCGGGAGTTTCCTTCTTTGAAGTGGTGCTCACTCCTGTCCGAACTTGATTCTTTTCATATGGAACTTTTTTCTATTAACCTAGAGTCTGAGGTGCAGTATCTTGTCTTGTCTTGGCAGAAAAGGGGGACAGTTGTAAAGACATCAGTGGGGGAGAGATTGATGTGATTCTCCCTTATTGTAACTTGCTTTAATTTTCTCAGTCGAGGCAGATGGCAAGAGGTTTGGAATTGCTGGCTCGACCCAATTTTGTGGAAATGAAGTAGTGCCAGCTATGGAAGGGAGCTAACCAACAATTGTCTCTCCAATCACGTTGGTCTTGGACAGCACTGATGTTCCGTTTTCCCTGTCTACCTCTTATGGAAACTGGAGATCGATTTCCTGCGTCTTTTTTCAATGGAGGCTGGCGGTCGACTCCCTGAGAAATGCTGCTAGGCCCAGGACTAAACATCTGACCTTTGCCCTAAGATTCCCGGGCTCAACGTATTTCGAACCTTGTTTATCACAGTTGACTCCTCCTTGGGACACCTGCACAAACATGGTCCCCGCTCCCAACGTAACTCTTATTTTCTTTTGGGATTTATGTTGCTGGGAATGAAGTTATGTGCAGGGCAGTGCCATCCTGTTGTTGTTTATTTCCCCCTCGATTTTCATAATTCGTCTCTCCTCTCTTTAGCTTCTTTGTTTTCCATATTAATTTATCTTATTTTATAGAAATTACAAATTATATTTATTGCAGTCCTCACACTACTTTACTGCACTGCATGTGGTATTCAGTGTAGTGTGTCAACAAAGCATCCCCAGGCCAATTAAATTAAAGTTGAAAATGTTATAGCTGTTTATATATGAGAGTGGACAATTTTAATATATGTTGTATTTTTGGTTATAAATTCAAAAATTTATAAAAAATTAAAATAAAAATTATTGAAATAAAGGAAAAACATATCGATAAATATATTTTATTAAAAAAAATTACAATATTTTAATAACTTATGTTACTTTTCAACTAATTACAATATATCCTATAACATGGTTTCCTACAACACGGTTTTGTCTAATATGATTTGAAAATTGCAGAAACCCTAATATAACACAGTAAAGTGTGACAGCTGATTTTTCTCCGCATCAATTGGATGGGAAATTAACCTGGGCAGGGGGGTGTTCATGTTAAAATGATATTTTGTTTGATGTGTGATTCATTATACTGTGACATCTAAAGATGGACAAAATCAGTGTGTATTTTGAGATTTTCGTAATAATGATACCTTTTCTTATCATCAATGGAAGGTTCTTTTTCATTGTCAGAATTCATTTGGGGCATTTTTCAAATGGATTGGTGAGTTTTGAGATGCAGAGCATTTGGAACCTGGGAAGTGGCGCGGCCACATGAACCTTCACCCAGTTGCTCAGAGGCAGTGAGTGCATTAGCATCACGCACAGCTAAACAACACAGAGTCTACTGCGGCACTGTTTGTTTATAAATATAGGGGGGTCAATTTAAACCTAACATGAATATAATTTATTGCTCTACTGCACTACTTCTACAACACAGTTTTTACTTCACACATTTAGAAAATTACATTTACTCTCATTCAACACAAAACATTTTCATTAATTTTTGTAAATCCATACTAGGAACACACAATACACACATAAAATGCAACCATTGGGAAATACTTTGCTAAAATTAATCATTAAATGCAATTTCGCTAGTTTACTGAGAGAGGGACATTATGCAGTTTATTTGAATTTCGATTTGAAGTTGAATTAATTTTGAAATTGAGTTAATTGGTTACAATTGAATATTTTGTTCCCAATGTTCAGTTCTTGAATAAAAAATAAGTTTTTATTCTTCAATAGAGGAATGTGAAAGAGAAGAAAAACTTTTTTATTCATAAATTTTTTTTTTGGGATACATGTTAAGGAATAATTGTTTTCTAGCAGGTTGTAGTGGGTTAGAGTATAGATTTTGTAAAGAGAGAAGACGATAATGCATTTTTATGCATTATCTTCTTCTCTCATTACAAAACTTTAAATGCATATAAAAGTTCAAAAAGTGAAGTTAATATTGCTAAAGAAAAAAAACATTCTTGTTTTAACAAAACAGTGGTAAGGAAGATATAATTATCAAATAAATGTTATATTAGGCTGTATTACTTTTTTTTTCCTTTTGTATCACATATATTGTGTTTTTAGATCTTATTTATTTTTATTTTTTTCTTTCTTTATGGTTTGTATTATTAATTTCTTAATAAAAATTAAGTTTCTTATGTGGAATTAAAAAAAGTTATTTGTTTTAATTGCTTTTGGAATTTAATTCTCTTTTTTGTATTAGCTCCAGGTCTCATATAAAACAATTTCACACAACACAATGTTTTTTAGGATCCTATCTACCATGTTATAGGAGGGATACCTGTATACAATATAACTTAATGAAAATTTGCATAATACTTTGTCTTTTACCAATAATTTTTTTAAAATGATTTTATGATTTTATTTTCTTCATTCATAGCTTATTTTATGCTATCAATAAATAACAAACATTTCATTAGATGGCTAAGATTTCATACAAAGAAATTGTTTTTTCTCCAACCTCATATAATGAATGAAAAGTTGTGAAAGAAATAAAATTAAAAAAATTTTTATATCATTAAAATGAGAATAAAAAAATATAATGAATTATAAAAATTTCAAAAAATTTTGATGAAAATTAAGCAAGATTTCACAATATTAATTTTTTTGCATATTAATCAGGTTTATTTTAAAAAAACCTTGTAGATATCAACAGGTTAATACAAATGAACCACAATCTGGAAATAGAAGTTATTTATATAAAGTGTTTATAAAACCAGCGTGTGCATTACTTCCATTTCTCAACTCCCACTTTGATTTTTACACAGTTTCATAGAAAATGGAGTTTTTGCTACAAATCTAGTCATACTGTATTCAATAGCTACATGCATAGTTTGAAATGGTTTTTTATGAATATTTAGCATTTGTTGCAATTAATACAGTAGAAGCCACTTATTGTAATCACGGATATTGTTATCAAGCAATATACAGTAGAAGCCGTTTATTGTAATTGCAGATATTGTTATCAAACATTATTGTTATAAAAAATTTATGGTCCCAAATCATCCATATTAAAATGCATTATGAAAACTCCGCTTATAGTAATCAGAATTTCAGTTATTGTCATCAGAATCGATACACCGCTATAAAATCCTGCATTTAAAACAAAAAATATCGTGATAATACTAAAATATTGGTTAAATCTATTAAAATAAACATTATTATTTGTTAATTGTTCATTTATTACTTTGTTTTCACCAAAATTTAGGCAAAAAACGAGAAAATCCGAAGGTAAAACACTTGTCCTCCATTTTAAATAATGCAGAGTCAGACTTAATGCAAAGATATGATTTGTGTACATTTTTTAATTAATAATTATTAGAACGATGTAAGTTTTTTATTTAATAAAATTCATACAAACAAATATGACTGCTTTTCAAAACTTTGTGGCACCTTTAGGTGGTTTCACCACATGTCTTGCCCGTATGAATGGCCTAGCTAGATCTAGCAATTTTTAATGTTTTTTTTTTTATGATGAAATATATAGTTTAAAATTGATGATATAGAGATTTAGTGACTTATAATTCCCCTTATTGAAAAAAAATTAAAAATTATTTTTGATATAAGAATTTTCTTACTACTGCTCTAGAACTTCGTGATTTTCTATAAACTGGAATTGGCAACATTAGGCGTAAATCATTTCACTTCACTTTTTTGCTTAATTGATTAAGTGAAAAAGTGAAGTTCAATAAGTATTCGTCGACCAGTTATAGAGCTTTGAAATTATTATTATTAGCGTTATCTTTTAATATAATTTTCATTTTTTTTATTTTTTATATCTCTGCATCTATCATTTTCTCATATCCATAGTTTTTTCAGGAGTCCAACGAAAACAACGAAGATTACACTGTATATAACAACAAAGTACAATATACTATATAATAAAAAAAAAATTGAAAATTATACTTTTTTGATGTGCACTGCTTAATATTATCAATCAGTTATTGTTATCAAAATAGATCAGTCTCAAAGTGATTCTAATAAGCAGTTCTATTGTATATCATATTTTTGATTTTTTTTTTAAATTCATATTTGAAAAAAAACAAACCTAGCATAATGAGTTTTCATTTTTGAAAACTCATTATGTGGGGACTCAAACTGAAAATTACATATACTCTACTTAAATTATTAAAATAAATACCCTACTTTAGAAATATCCTTTTCAGTTAACACTTTACCACGACTAGCTTTTGCATCTATGGCTTGTTCCTGCATACGTTCATTTTCCCTAGAACATATATAACTTTTGTGTTTTGCTTTCTGTTCATCATTACGGCGATCAGCCATTGTTTTAGATGATTTGTCAACAGCTGATTCAATCTATATATTTTAAAATGAAATATTTCAATATAATTTGCTTATTTAATTTAATGGTTTTTCACATAATATTTAAATAAAACTTACCAATTTTCTTGCTTTATGTTGTGCTTCAATAATATTTTTTAAAGGTTTTACAACATCTTCACACAACCCAGCAGCTACATTTCTAAAATATTTTAATAAAATTATATAATATCTAAAATTGATATTTATTCATACAATTGAAATATTTCATATTGGTAACAAAATTTTTATTGTAAATAATTCAAACATTCCAGATCAGAAATTTGAATTTTTGTGTAAGAACTGGTTACTATGAAAATTTATTTTGCTTCATTCTATGCATTTTCTAGTTTATTTCAGTATTATTTATTTATTAAATAATAATAATATATTCATTTTTATCATTATATACTATAATAAATGCATTTTAGAATTAAATCTAAATTTATATTTATATTTCAATTAAATTCCTAGCTGAAATTGGCTCTCATAAACAAAACTCAGAATTATAATCTATTTGTTATTAAATAAAAAGGGATTAATATTTAAATGAATCAATTATGATATAGGCCTAATCAGTCAAGATTCAGATAGATGACAATAAAATTAAATGTATCTAATATAGTGTAGAGAATTTTTAATTAAGCTGTAACTAACATTTTCGACATAAGAGTCCTCTTATGTCAAAAACGTTACTTACAGTTAAATAAAAATTCTCTACACTGCGTAAGGTGCTTGAACTATACTGTTTTTTCTGAATTTAAGTAGAAGCAGTATAATTAGTTTAATATATCTAATATTTTTAGAAATTACAGATTGTAATCAAGATACCGGATAAATAAACTAAACATAAAATAATAAAAATGATTTTTTTGTCTAAATATTAGTATTAAAATATTAAAAATTAAAGAATGAATAAATGTCAACAATGATCAACTATAGAAGTGCAGGAAATAAACCAGTTGATTATTTCATATCAATTAGCTTTTACTTTGAGTTTCCTTCTTTCAATAAGCATCTTAGTTATTCTCTATTGGCTATTTAATAATTATAATGAAATAATAATTTAAGAAATAAGTTAAAATAAATCAAAAATATAGTAAAAGTGAATAAAATAAAGAATTTCTATTCTTTTTCAATATCATATTATTTATATTTTTTGCAGATTGATAAAAGACAGTATAAAAATATCATAAAACCAAATATTTTGGTTAAAAAGTAAAAATTTTCAAACTAATTTATGCATTCTTCTATAGAAATTATTCATTATGGTCATAAATTTTGACACACAAGTTTTGTCACAACTTTTTTAATTTAAAAATAAATATATATAATCAATTCTTTAGGATATTAGAGAGATATATATAAATTAAAAATATTGGATTGGTTGTTCAAAAATGTCTCCTCTTGCTTTGATGCAGTTGTGTAATCTCTAGGCATTTGTCTATTGCTTTACATAAAATTCTCAAAAAGAAATTCCCCCAATCCCAGAAGGACTTTCTTCAGATTGTCGACACTGCTGTGAAGTCTTGCACCCCCCTTTAACTCCAACTTCAATCACATGTAATCTAGTTGATTCAGATTAGAGATTCAATAGGACATTCTTCAGTGGAGATGAAGTTGGGTTAGCACCTCTGGTTAACTTTGGCCTTGTGTGATGAACCAGAGTTTTGTTGGAAAGACCAATTGATATGGTTGAAAAGACCAGTGTTTAGTGGCTTTACAATTGGTTCTAGAATTTCTTCCATGTAGTTCTTTGCATTCACTTTCACTCCCAGCAAAATGCAACTTCATCTTTCCATCTATTTGATTCCACATCACATCATCACTGAAACTAGCTTCTGAATCTGAATATTTTTACCAAACCTCTTGGGATCTCTTCTCTTGACTTAACATAAACAAGGTCATTTTAATTTTTAAACTTTTGTTCAACAGTGAAGATTTTCTTATAGGTGAAAAGAATGTTTTTCTAGCCATCACCAGCATACCGCTTCAATAATGCCAGACTTCTCTTGACTCAATTTTTCTTTTGCTGAACATTTAAAAAAATGGCATGTCCTTTACTTTAAAGCTTTAAGTTTAAGGTCTTGTTTTAGGGCTCTCTGAATTGCTGACCTTAACATGTTCAATTATCAAAACTATAAGAAAAACTTCCACTTGGAGTACTAAATATAAATTATCTGAATTATAAGCACAATGTTTAAAGTGGAAAATAATACTCAATTTCACTGAAGCGCTTTCAACTTTAATAAGTCATCATCAGCAACAAGGAAAGTTACATGTTCAAACAACAGAACAGAACTTAAGAACATAAAATTATAAAATTATAGAACGCATGAACATTACAAAATTTGAAAAATTCAAAATAGTCACTACGTCAGAGTAAGACGTTGTATAAATATATACATTAATTAATTAAATTAAATAAATTACAAATATATAAACGTATAAAAAACGTATAAAATATAACATATTATAATGGCGCTGATTAAATAGATAACACACTGGTTGTAACAAAAACTTATTAAAACAATCATAAAAACCATTGTGGAGGTATGTAAGCTGGTAAGCAGTCATTGATGACATGAGTTTTCTTACTATATCTGGCTATAATTATGGCCTCAGCGATCTTAATATCTTCCACTCTATTATATCGCTTAACTATACGGGCTTGGTTCCATTGAACGTCAATATCATGCTCGTAGAAATGTTTTGCCAGTGCAGTAGAAAATATACCATTTTTTATGTCGTTCTTATGTTCATTCAGACGAGTATAAAGAGATCTGGTTGTACTTCCAACATATATTTCTTGCCTACTGTAATCATTATTGTAGATTGGTATAATATATACACCTGCCCGATTAAGAGACGGTAGAGAATTTTTATTGTTCTTTATTGCGTGATAAACGGTATTCAAGCGGGCATATGGTAGAGATTTATTACATTTCTTTAAGGCTTTACACAACGGTCTAATAGCATTATGGTACGGCAGTGGGTGTAAAAACATAACATCCGGCTGTTGTGTTACTTGTAAAGGCATCTGTTTCTTTTCCAGAATGGACCTATTAATGTTCATAACAAAAGTTTCATCATACCCGTGCTGGCATGCCTGGCTAAGAATTATCTTATACTCAGTCTGTCTACTGTTATCATCAGAACAATGGGTCTGGATTCGTTGCAATAAAAATCTAATAGCCGCTACTTTATAAGGGGGCAAAAGGGTCATTAGACCACTTAGGAATAAAAACAGGAGTATAAACGGGTTTTCTATAAACTGAAGTATGGAAAGTACAATTATTTTGTACTTTCCATTGAAAGTTTAATAAATTTATTTTCCACTTTTAATAATTGAGCTGAATTATTTACATTTAATAAAAGAAATATTAAAAACGAAAGCTGGAATCGCTAGTTAGCTCTAATAATTAAAACGAATATTAAATATGCTTTATTTTATATTTTAGCCCTTCTCAAAATTTTTTCTGGATCAGCAATTGTCTCATTTTCGTTAGAAATCGATTTCTATCATCCAAATGTAGATAAATTCAGTACAGGTAACCCTCGATTTACGCCGGGGTTAAGTTCCACATATTAGTTCGTAATTCAAAACTTGATAAAATTTCTGGAAGTTTCCACCCACTTCTCATTGGCAGAGAAAGACACTCGGGTGGTCCCTTTTGTTCTATTTATAGAAGCTTCTAGAAATTTGGTAGAAATTCATGTAAACAATGTGTAACAGTAACAAAATCTATAAAGGTATAAATTTCGTAATTTTGAAACTAGGTAATTTGAGGCTTGGGAAATCGAATGTTATTATAAAATCTAGAATGAGCTTACATCACTAATAAAAATATTTGACACTCGAAAATTCGTAGTAGGAAATTTGAATTTCATATAATTATAACGAATTTAATGTCTGCAAATAAATAATAATATTGAACACAAAAATATTTTATTATTTATTCTTTTATACATAATGATTTCTAAATATATTACAGAACAAGCGTTCTGCTAAAATACAAATTCTAAATGAAACGATTTACTGCAGAGGATAGAAAGAACAATTCTTCAAAACAAAATCCTTTAAGTAAATTCTTATCACTTTAGCTGATGCCGAATTTTTAGATTTTGACAAGAGAACGTCTCCCAACACACGGTAACAAGAATCACTACAAAGAGACGAATTAATATTTACCCAAAATCCGACTTCTATTGTTTTTTCTATTGTGCCGTCTTGGTTTAATTTCATAAGAAGTTCCCGTTGACCTTCTTGACAATCGACGATTTCTGCAGTACCCAAGCTGGCTCCGTTATCAGTTTGTCGAATATCGAATTTATCACCTTCTTCTAAAGCAATAATAGAGAAACCATAACCGTCTGAGTAAGTATCTGACCAAAAATAATTATCCAACAAATTATCAGATTTTTTATCTTCAAATGTTAAACGTTTCCCATATCCCATTCCCACTGATTTGAGAGTCAATGCCTCTCCTTTGAACAGATGATTTTTGGTGTGATTTAAACGAATTCGATATCGGAAACCGGGAACAATTCTCTTGTCCACATAAGTACCTGAGGAAAAATAATAAAAGTTATTTTTCTTTTATATATTCATCAACTATGTGCCTAACATTTGTAAAAAACAAATTATGTTAATTCCGAATTATAATACATTATAATTGTATAAGCATTGGCTAAATAACCTCAGCAAAAATTCTTAAGTGTTCTAGCCTTTTATTATTTTCTCTCAACTGAAAGCTCACTTATATGCATTTGATTATTAAAAAAATAATCCCTATGTGCCACACTAATCTAATTTTCATATAAACAGTTTTAAAACTATGCAATGTTAATTGTGTTATTCTAGTGATAAATTTTTCGTTGAAATGATAATTTAAAAGAAAAATTTTAATATATCCCACACTAAACTGCTTTCAAATTACACTGTTTTATGGTAAATATAATTCAATACAGTAATAGTATAACTCACCAATTACTGGTAATTCGTGATCCTCGAGACCTTTAACCACATAAGTAGTAGGTATATCTTTAATATCTTCCCCTCGAACGATATAAGACGAATCGGTAAGATGAATATAATTATTCTAAAATTTTCACAGAAAAAAAATAATGTTTAAATTTATTTATATACTGTATATATGTATATAATCAATCACCAACTAACTACTCGCTCACCTTTTCTTCTTGAACTTCTGATGGTTTTTTTAAATAATCTTCATAGAGAAGTTGATGCTCGAGACTACTAGAAAGTGTCTGTAATTGAACTTCTAATTGCAGTCGATACTTTTCGGCTCCCCAATATTCTTCTAACTCTTGCCATTTATCGTCTAAAGCTGCTCGATTAGATTGACAAAAATAATTGTTCCATTGGTTTGTTTCTCTATTTTCCACCAACACAGAACTATCATTACTCAGATCCATTCAATATGAAACAAAATAATTTGTGACGCTTATTTTATGTTTAATTTTAATACAACTTTCGCTTGGGTAAACGTAGAAAGACTGAAAGCATTTTCCGGTCAGTTTTTATATTGATTCAATTGTTGTTTCCTATTGGTTGGAGATACACGCGCTGTTCACATGCACCTCATATCACGTGACTATACCAGACCAATAGAGTTAGTTGAAATAGGCGGTCATGTGTTTCTCACAGCAGCATATTAAATTTTAAGTCGATATTTTGCTAGAATGCGTATATTATTAATTGCTATAATTTGCTGATGCATGACCTGCCAATTTTTCCTTTTTAAATATCAATATCATAATAGCCCGCACTATCAAATAAACTAAAGTTTACGTTTCCACCATTCAAAATTTAGTTATGAAATGTATATTGCACACATTAATGTATGTCAATATTTATTGTTGATTGATAAATGATAAATATGCGTTTGATCCAGTTATAAAAATATTTGGCACAATTTTCATTCTCCAATGCTTAATCAGATATAATATAGATTGATTAAAAATATTAGAATTTTGCATATAATCTTTTTAAAATATTTATGCGTAATTTTATTTGCATAAATATAAATTATTTTATCAATCTTACTTAAATTCGACTGCTACAATTACATTTATACCGTACTTACATATTTCAATAACAAAATAATTCTGGATATGCGACATTCCATGAAATACAAAAGCCTAAATTTTATTAAATTGAAAATTTCATTACGCTCATGACATTATTCTGTATATTATATTTCACGCATAAAAAAAAGTTATCAAAAATTTTTTTCTTAGCAACACCTAATTTACATAACACTGTTTATTTCTGAGAGAATAATTTTTGAAATAGAAATTTACCATAAGGTTAATTTTTATTAGTGGCATTTGACGTTTTAGTTTTTTTTTTTTTTGAATAATTTCAAATGTAAATAAAGTTTTAAATTCTTGGCGCACCTGTAATATTGTTCACGTTCATTACTTACATAATAAATGTGAAAATAAAAAGCAATCATCTCTGCAGTTGCATAATCGAAATGCTGTTGATGATGGATCTTTATCATTATTCTCTTTTCATGCTACGTCATATTTTACTACGACCTTGAAATTGAGATTTTTGATCTTCGTATTCTATAATGAATAAACACTGTAAATTTTCATTATAGTCAGTTTATTAATGATAAAAAGATAACTATCTATTTTTGTGGATAAGATATCATAAGCTATGTCGGATTAAACAGTGGCCTAATTTTTTTTGATTTATTTAATAATTATGAAATTTTAGCTCCAATCGCTTTTCAAACAGATTATATTCTTGTAATATTGCATTATATATAAAAATGCTTACATAAAAACTAAATTATCCTAAAATTATATTGTTAATAATCATATTACCGGTATAAAATCGGATTATATTTATTAAAGATAACATTCATGTATCTTCAATCGATACACTTATGAAATAATCTTGCATTGATTATGATATTGCAATTATTGTTTTTTTTTTATAATTTGAATTTTGTAACCTGATGAAGGATGATAGGAGACAGTTCAATGTTCAGAGACAAAATATCCGTCTAAAGTACGACACAGTACGAGATTAAGTATGATATAATATGTAAATATCATTATTACTAAAATGTACTGTATGAAGTCGGCATTAGAATTACTTCATGTATACTTTTTCTATAATCAAGATTAAATTTCGTATAAAATTATTATAACAACAAATTAATAATGCTATTAATTTAAATGATAGTTTAAAAAGTTCAATTTTAATAATTATAGCGATGTATTAAAGCAATTTTGTAAAAGAAACTTTCCTCTCTTCTTTTGTAAAAAAAGAAAACAAAAGAATAATTTTAAAATTACTTTAATATATTTTCAAAATTTGAAATATATTATAAGAAAAATTAGTAATTCTCTTTTTTAATAAAATCGTAATCTTAAGCTATAATATTATATACTGTATATATTAAAGAATCAACCTCAAGCTTTTGAGCAACCAAATTTACTGGTTATAACGCAATTTTTAGTTATTTATCCATAAATAATTTATCTAAAGAAAGTACGGTGACGAAATATGCGTTATTCGTAAGGTATTTTTCTAATATTCTTGGCTGCAATGTATTAAAAAATTAAATAATTACAAGACAGATTAATAGCAATTAACATTTCTTTATGTCCAATAAATGTGAGTACAAAGTCCCAATAAAAATCATCCAGTTTACCATTCATATATAAAACAAGTTGGTATCATCACCTAAAAATATACAGTATCACAGAAAATTTTTACAATTCACTAGTTTTTTTGATTATCGATAACATTGGAGTTAAACTAAATCTAATATATTCATACTGTATACTTTAAGGCAATGAGAATGATATTCTGTTAAGTACAACAACAAACAAATCGGTCAACAATTATCAAATATGTTTTTATATATAATATAGTATATATATAAATAGTTACAAGTTTTGGAAATTTTACAATATATTTGCTATTATTGCAATAATGAGCTTGAAGATTGATAAAATGTCGTATCAAGTAGCGTAACAACAGATAATCATGATCGATTTCAACGAAATCGTTGGAAATAACATTGTTAATAAAATAACAACCCTTTTAATATTTTATATAACAAAAAACTGTGATATGAAGGAATAATTTTATAATAAACTAAGAGATGAGCTGGATTTACAGAAAGTCATGCATAGTTAATAATTTTAGTTTTTCTAAACATACTACTTATATTACTTATATTATTACTTGTATACTGTACTGTATTTAATGCAAGAAAATATGAATATTCTACGTAAAAAATATAAGAATTTGAAAAATATATAAATATAAATTATTAAAAATTGTTACATGACTTTCCTAAAACCCAGCAATAAATTTTCTAATTATATAGAAAATATTCAATAAAAATTAACTACAAAAATTTGCGTTCTTCCTAAAATTATACATATCAGTTAAGAATTTCTGCTGTTCTTTTCTCTCTGTCAGTTTTTATTTTATGATATCAGAATTAAATTTTATTCTGATTAAAAATAAATTTTCAACATTCATTGATAAGGGATTTTTTAGGATGTTTTAATTTCAAATTTGAAAAATCTGCAAATTTAAAGTCATCACTTTTACGCTGTGAAACTTAAAAATAAGGGCATTCGATAATGCCTATTAATCAAGAATAGTTCCAAATTATTATTTTCTTATTAATGGATTTATTATTATTCTAATATATTCGTTCGTAGAAGTATAACGAGATAAAAATAAATGTAGTTGCATAGTATAGGTATACTATCACGTCATTTTAGGGGATGAGAAGTCGAACACAACACGTATTGATTTCTCTTCATCTAGTCAATTCTTGCTTACAGTTTTTATTTTATTTGAAGCTTTGATTTCCATTTATTTATACAATAAATGTTATATGCTATTGTTAGAAATATGTAAACAAACATATTTCGAAGATTCAGATTTCTAAACACTATCATCATCAAAACAACTGAAATTATTCATTCACTAAGAGTAACTTTATGAAACAGAATTAAACTTTGCACGATACAGAGCTACAGTTCATCGCAATATATAATATTTATGGAAATATTAATTCTGTAGGGCTTTAAGTGCAAAAGTCTGTTTGGATTTTAAATTTCTAATAACTATAGGGGGGCGAACTACAGAATATGAAAGATGTTAATTTCAGCTGAAATTGCTTATTAGTCTAAGAATTAGTAATAAATAAATATCGATATTATTTAGTAAGATTATTTTTTCATTTCTGAATATTTCCAATGAACATTTGTTTACGTATATATATTAAAAACTAAGAATATAGAACTAGATGGCCCTACTTTGTGATAGCAGGAATTTTTTATGCTGTTATTTGGGGCGAATCGGTAATATCATTCCGTGATATTATTAAATTTTTCTCTAGAGATAAAATCATAATTAAACTGAACTAAGGCTTTACCACGTATAAGCAAAAATAACGAATCCGGTCGGCCAACACGATTAAACGAAAATTTTTAATCAAAGATTTAAGCCAGTACTGTACAGTTGGACATAAGCATTATCCATTCTAATATTTTACATTATTATTAGGCTTTCGTTAAATATTTATCTCATCCTTTTTATAGAAATTTCAAAACAAACAGATAGAAAGCAAACTCTTAATTTCGAGTTTAAAATAAATATAATATAGTAATTGTAATATATGTCTTAAGAAAACTAAAATTTATATCAATATATATTTCATTTTAAGTTTATAATATTTTAAATATATATATAATAATAATATAATAATTATTAATAAATTGAAGGGCTTGGTCCTAAGGCTATAAGTCATAAATAGAGGAAAATACACTATAATCCTCTGGAGATTCATTAATATAACTATAAACTATGCACCATTCTTTTCTTTTCATATTCTCATTATCTTTAATTATTAATAGAACCCAAATAAATTTTCTGAGATAACTTAAAAAAATTATTTTGAAATGAAATACAAAACTCAAAATCTAATAAAATAAAAACAATTTAGATTTCCTATGAATAAAAAAACAAATACAAAGTTATTTAATATATTTCTTTTGAACCACCTACCAAATTCCTTGATGCAGTATTTTATATATTCATTTTAAATGGTTTTGTATTTAATTAAAGTGATATTGAAATAAAATGATAACAATTACAATATTTGAAAACAAAATAATAATAATAAAAACCGTAAATCCTTAGAAATAAATGTTATTTCTTTAAAGCTGCATATTAATATATAATTTTTTGTAATTTATTGCATATTAATTAGAAAATTAATTCTATGAACTAATAGTGATATCACAGGACATTAATTTTCATATTTACTATAGATTGTACTGTTTAAAATGCTACAAACTTCATAGACTAAATATTTAATGTTTAGCATAAAATTTTGTGACAACTTTTATTAACACTTGCAAGATATTTATAAATTAAATTTCAAAATGTAATAGAGAATATATACTATAAATATAAAAATATTTTATGAGACCATGATTTGTAATAGGGAATAATACTAAGGTTCACTTATATCAAATATGTTCAGAAATTAAATATATCTTAAAAAAATAATGAAAAGGTTCACTTTCTTTAAATTAACAATGAAATTAACATGATTACAATAGATAGCTCACAACAGAGGAAACCTTATTTTGGATTGTATTTTAAATGATATACCCTGTTTATCAACAAATTATCCTCATAGAATTTGCATTATCATCTAATTTTATTCATATTAATTAGTTAATTAATTATTTACAACACAAAAAATTGAAAATTATTTTAGATATTATGCTTAGCATTTATTTACAAAAATTTTTTCCTGCATTTTGCATCATTTTATAAAATTTCAAACTGTTAAAAAGTTAATGTTTTAATTATGTTTTATATTGACAATTCCTATAGCATACTGAAAACAAAAATATAGTTATAAAAATATTTATAACAACGAAACTGAAAAAAAAAAAAAGATACAGTATGTCAAGTGAAGAAAATGTTTCAGAATTTTGAAAACTATACAAGAGGGAAAAATCAATTTTCACTTACAAATTATAGCTTTTTAATAATCATATTTATTCTGTTACAACTATAACCAAATTAATTAGTGTGTTTTGTTATATAATTTATTATAAGCAGCTCATTTACATATTTGCATATTATTATTAAAAAACGATAGCAGATAGAAGAAAAAATTTCTAGCAAAATTTGGTCTGCATATTTTTTGATCTTTGATGCTAAAAAAATTAATTTTATACTGAAACATAAAATTCTAAAACATCAATCTGACGGAATAATTTGATAGCTCTAGATAACTCTAGCAAGTGAAAAAAACAAAAATTTAATGTTATTTCCGTAGAACTTTCGGCTTAATCAAGCCATCATCAGCGGTTGAATTTTTACGAATAAGAATAAATCATTAGAATACCATTTGTTAAATTAGGAAGAAAGTGAAAAGAAAAATAGTAATATTATAAACATCTTACATCAATCTGAGATGATACCATAATATAGAATCAATATATTATAATAAAATTAAAATATAAAATATAATTCAATAAAATACTTGTTTAACTTCTGATATTGTATAAAACAACAGAAATTAATTTATGAATTTTTCATACATCAAAATTTTTCAAGATAAAAACATTTAAAATCACAACAATGAAACTGTACTGCTTTCTCAAGTAATACATCATTAAAAATCAAACAATAGCACTAACTAGCAGTCCAAGAACTATTTATTTACTAAAAAACTCTTTCCAGAGAAACGTTTCCGGCTATACTAAAGCCATTTTCAACTCTTGCACTTTTTTACATTCTTTTGAATTAAATATGTTCTATAACGTCCGAGGTTGGATTCCATTCAAATTCTTTTCTAGAACTGTTTTAAAATTTATAATTTATAAAACGTTCATTTCTTAATAGTTTTAGAAACACGTGTTCTGGTTTCCCAGGGTAATTCAATTGATTACAAAAATTATATTTTGTAATCAATTGTTGATTACAAAATATTTGAATGAATGAATAATTTGAATGGAAAATTATATTTTGTAATCAATTCGTTGGTCTTGGAGACACCTCTCTCCAAGACCAACGAAATGATATTGGATACGAAGTGATACCAAATGCCATGAGGACTTCAAAGATGGTCAGAAGAATCTTAAAAAAGACTAAAAGAAAGCCAGCATATAAAAGAGGACAAACAATATTCCAAGCCCTGAGAAATGTGAAAGAGAAATATAGTGCAGAGGAAAACTCAGGAATCTATAGGATACCATTAGAGAACATAGATGAGAGCAGGACAGAAGTCTATATAGGTGCTACAACAAGAAATTTGAAGGACAGGATACAGGAACATAAACGGGACATCGGTCAAGGGAATGTCCAGACAGTAATATTTATGGATATCAATGATGGATCTTGTATAGAAAGTTTACAAGTAATAGATGAAGAAAGAGATAAGTGAGTATTTTATAAATTGTTTTTAAAATAAATCTATATATTGCCATATAATAATAAAAAATAATTTTCCTGAAATAAACTAAATATATTAATAATAATAATATTATATATAATATACAGTTATTAGAATTATATCATAGTAGATGTGACATGTTATATGATGAAAGTATAGGAGTTCCCCAACTTTTGTAAGATTTACATCAAAGCAACATTATATAAATTATAAAGTTGAATTTACATATGTAAATTATTACATAATTATTGTGATAAAATTAAAAATATTATATATACCGCTATATATATATAATACATATATAATATTTATACATACATACGGAATATCCCTTGGTTTATGAATATTTGATTTAACTATGAGCAAAAATCTATACCACTTTTATGTTTTGCAAAGAAACTATTAGATCATTGATTAATTATCCACTTTAATATGTTTAAATCAACAATTTTCTTGCTTATTTTCTTCACTGATTGTATAAGATGTATTAAATTTACTGTATACTGTTGATTTTAAGACAATATTGATTTCTGCTTTCACTAGAGGATCTGATATTGAATCTGGTGCTTGACCTATACCAATAATATGATTGCCATAATGTATTTACTGCATTTTTCCAAAGATTTTACAATTATATAACACTATTTAACTTTATAAAATGATGATTACACATTATTCCAAATATATAAATCTGTAATATACTTTTTATCCATATATAAATTTGAACAATGTATTTTGTTGTTCTTTTGGAATATGCTAAATCTAACCAATGAAATGATTTAAATAAATAAATTATTTTCTGTCTGTTAGTTTTATTAAGATAATTACTATAATAAAATCTATAATTAATGAATTTTTAATAAATAGAATTAAAAACACAAATACTAATTCCTAGAAAATTGAATTATTTTTGCCAATAATTTTGCAGAATGAAGATTTTTGAGAATTACATAAATTTAAGACATTTGATGAAAATTTTTAATTAATAAAACTACAGTGATTAGCAAGTTTATTGCCTTATTAGACTTAAATTCAAAAACATTTCAGCTCTGAAATTCAAAATCAAATAGCAAGTAATAAACTAAATAAGTAAAATATCTATTGTGTACTATTGTATTATAGTATATATAATTACTGGGTATATATATATATTAATGCTTTTGAAATGTTTTAACCTCAATAGATAAAATGGTAAGGAATTTAATAATTTAAATTTTTAATTGGTTCTCGGATACCATTCCGAGAACCAATTAAAAATTTTTACATTGGATGTAATAGGAAATGAGTTTCCAATTTATGAATTTTCACTTATTGAACAGTTTTTAAGATCCCAATAACCTTTGTAAACTGAGAGATACCTGTATAACTTAATTGATAATTGATTTGATGATAAAATATAATTATCATAATGAAATGCAAATGTAAAATGATAATTATTAGAACATATAATAATTTTACTATTGAGAATTAATTATCAGTATTAACATTATTGATAATATCAATAACTCTTATGAAGATAATGCCATAAACATTATCGTAATACAACTGCATAAAATTTCAGTATAGTACTTCATAGTATATGAAATTGTAAAAATTATTTCAAATTTTTTTATATAAAGGCAAATTTATATAATACTGATTTTCCTAAATTAAAGAGCTCTTGTACTCTTTTTTTCAGAAAATGTGGTTTAAGATTTTTATCAAGACAGAACATAAAAAAAAAAAATTTTTTTAGATTTATTCTTAAAATTGGAAACATTTATTTATATTTTATAATAATTTATTCACGTCTTTTTAATTTTATTTTTTATTCAATGGATGTCGTATAAACAGTTATACATTATTACTACATATTCCACTGCTACAAAACAACAACAATAATAATAATAATAATAATTTTTTTTATTGTTTTATAGCAGTGGAATATGTAGTAATAATGTATAAGTGTTTATATGACATCTCTTATCATGTCAAGGTTGAGAAATCTATTTATATAAATATTATATTGAAAAAATAATTTCAATAGTAGTAAATTAAATTTATATTATGTTTTTACCTTAATAATATTTTGAGTTGTATTTGTATCATCAGGTTTTACATCCAATTTAAAGAGAGGCTCTACCTTAAATAGTAATATAGCTTTTGCTATGTTTTGATTAATACTTCCTGTTGGTTTCCAACTTTCATTTTTAAGTGGCAATCCTCCAATATCATTTAATAATTGAAAAAAATTGTTTGGCAAATTGCTATTTCCTAAAAAGATTTAAATATTAACAGTATTTTTCAAAATATGAATAAATTTCAGTATGTTTCAAAGATTTTTAGAACTTAATAAATTTCTAAATTAAATAATTTATAAAGCTATATTGTTGATGTATTAAAACATGATTCAAAAAAATTAAGATGCAAGACTATCTCCCATAGCAAAATTAGGGCCATATTTATGTACGAGTCCATAATATGCTAGTCACAAGGGATCCCAAAAGTTAAATTTGATAAAAAAAAATTTTTAAAAACTTACAAATTTTTACTTAATATGCATTATAGGTAATTTTTTAAAGTTGAAATTAAGATACTTGAATAAATTATTTAAATAAAATTAAGATGCAAGACTATCTCCCATAGCAAAATTAGGGCCATATTTATGTACGAGTGCATAATATGCTAGTCACAAGCTTTGCAGATATAAGGGATCCCAAAAGTTAAATTTGACAAAAAATTTTTAAAAACTTACAAATTTTTACTTTAAAAAATTACCTATAATGCATATTAAGTTGAAATTAAGATACTTGAATAAATTATATAAATAAAAATCAAAACAATTTTGATTTCACTGGGCTCAAGCTAACAATATGCCATGATTTATAACCAAGTAGTTATTTTTAAATATAGAACAATATATCACTTCACTGTCTTTTAACAATATTTTACCAAGCCCAATTAATTGCATTTATACAGTATATGCATATGAACTTTAAAGCCATTCTGTTATATTCACAAAAATGCACACAAAAACAAAGCTCTAAACAGCATAAAACAGTTTATTAACAGAAACGTTTTCAACCGTATCAGTAAGTCAACTTCAGCTGCAATGAATATACAGAACAGAGAAAAGAAACCTCCTACAAAAATAAATTACTAATAAATGACATCTTAAGAGATGTCGTATAAACACTTATACATTATTACTACATATTCCACTGCTATAAAACAATAAAAAAAATATTATTATTATTATTATTATTATTGGTTTGTTGTTAGTGCTGCTCATCTAAATAGTTGGACGAAATTGATGACATCATGCATTCCCCAACCGTGTGTTTTTACTGTTGTATTTTTATTAATATCACTTCTGATTTTTAGTTTATTATGTTGTAACATTATTATTATTATTAGTATTTTTTTATTATTATTATTATTGTTTTGTAGCAGTGGAATATGTAGTAATAATGTATAAGTGTTTATACGACATCTCTTAAGATGTCATTTATTAGTAATTTATTTTTGTAGGAGGTTTCTTTTCTCTGTTCTGTATATTCATTGCAGCTGAAGTTGACCTAATGATATGGTTGAAAACGTTTGTTAAAATATTTTATGCTGTTTAGAGCTTTGCTTTTTGTGCACATTTTTGTGTATATTCATATTTTTAAATTCTTTCTCTGTTGAGAGTCCAACAACTTCAGTGCCTCAGAAAAATAGATACATGTTACCAAGTTTTACTGTCCCTCAATGTAGTCACCAGCATTGTGTACAGCCCGTTGCCAGCGATGTGGAAGTTGTAGGATACCTTTAGCAATGCCTGTTGTGTTGATAGTTCGAATGAACCGGTCTATTGCCTGAAGAATCTCTGGAACAAATTCTGAAGCGAATGCCATGAAGTGATTCCTTCATTTTAGGAATCAAGTCATAGTCACAAGGACTTAAATCCGGGGAGTATGGTGGATGGTATAGTACTTCCCAGCCCCATCAATAGAACAAATCAGCCACAGCTTGCGCTGCATGCGGGCGAGCATTGTCCTGCAAAATGATGAGTGTGTTCTGCGGAAAGTGTAGCCGCTTCTTTCTCAAAGCTGGTCGCAGGTTGTGTTCTAAAAATGAACAGTAATACTGCACATTGGCAGTCTGCTGTAGGAAAACGGTATGCTTTAGGATAACACCATCACAATCATACACGAAAATCACCATAATTTTCACATTGCTGGGGTTTTGACAAACTTTCGATCTTCATGATGACCTATAATGACACCATTCGTTCAATTGGTGTTTCAGTTGTGGCTCGTACGATTTGGCTGAAGGAACCACTTCGTAGCATTCACTTCAGAACTGTTCCAGAGATTCTTCAGGCAATAGACAGGTCCATTCAAACTATCAACACAACAGGCATTGCTAAAGGTATCCTACAACTTCCACATCGCTGGCAATGGATTGTACACAATGCTGGTGAGTACACTGAGGGACAATAAAACCTGGTAACATGTATCTATTTTGTATCAATTGTAAATAAATAGTTGCCACTATTAAAGTTCCAACCCTTGTATTAGTAGTTTATTTTTGTAGTGGGTTTCTTCTCTCTGTTCTATATATTCATTGCAGTTGAAGTTGACCTACTGATAAGGTTGAAAACGTTTCTGTTAATAAAGTATTTTATCCTGTTTAGAGCTTTGTTTTTTGTGTGCATTTTTATGAGTATAACAGGATGGCTTTAAAATTCTTGTAAAACACTTATTCCCATTTTCTCATTTGAAAATTTTAAAAACTAATATTTTTGAAAATGTTTGTGATGTATATGAATGATGATATATTTATATAAAAGATATTTTTATAAAAATTGATCATATTGAGAATTATAACTAGTAAATGATTTCACTTCATTTTATTTCTTTCTTTATCATTGCTTCTTCAAACATATATTCCTATTTGAATTTTATAGGTATGATCAATACAATTTAATTTTATATAAAATTTTCAAGAACATCTATTTTGTTAGTCAAGGATTGAGTTTAATAATACAGTAGGTCTCCTACTTAATTACAAAAATGTTTATAGAAGTTAAAAATTGTGCAAGTTCAACAATGTCTAAATATGATATATATAAATACTTTCTTTGATAAATAAATTGATCAAGGATAATGAGCATATTGCATATATAGATATGAAAGTTTAAGGCCATAAATGATATATATTTGTAAAAAATAAAAGAAATTGTTTAATAAATTTTTTGTTTTACAAAAAGATACATTTAATATCTCTGAAACCATAGAACTTAAAACTGTGTAAATCAGAGATCTACTGTATTTTGAAATCCTGCATAATTTTATTATTTAAAAATAGATTTTATATTTATAAGCATTGTACACAATATTGCAATATTTGTTTTCTTTCTTTAAAAAAAAAAGTGACACTTATAAGATTGCAATGTTATCTATTTTTTTGCTAGTGTGTTTTCCACTAATAATTTTTGAATTATTTCATTCACAATTCCTGCGTTTATCCTAAACTACTTAGAATATTACACACTGAAGCACTTTACACAGTTGGTTACATAAAAATCTTTTATTCGTTACTACGAATAAAAGATTTTTATGTAACCAACTGCGTAAAGTGCTTCAGTTTGTAATATTCTAAGTAATTTTTGAATTAGTAGATTTTTATGAAATTAAGCATACCATTGAAGATGATTAACAATATTACATTTTTTCACTTCATCTTTGATTATTTAAAAATGAGAGGCATAAAATTACTGAATGCATCATTCAATTATTCAAAAATAATCCTCTGATAATTTCTGAACAAATTAATAGATTTTTATGAAATTGGGAAGGAGACCATGCCATAAATAATTCAAAAGAATGAATGCAAAAGGAAAATAGTGTTATCAATTAATCAATCTTCAGCACTTATTTAAGCAAAAAATGTTTTTTTTCGCTTAAACAAGTGCTGAAGATTGATTAATTGATAATACTAATAAGAAGCGAAAGTTTAATGCTGATTTTGGAAAATAATGTGTTATTCCATTTCATTTCTACTTATTCATCATTATTAACAATAAGTGAACATTGTTAATTGTCAATGGATAACCAGATTTAGTGACAATAAAATAAAATTATTGTATACAATATTAAATAAAACCTTTATATATATGAGACACCAATCAAATTGGAAATATTAAATGAATTCATGATGAAATATGTGTCTAATTTATCTTGCTCTGTCTAGAGTGCTAGAAATAAATTCATATCTGTAGAAAATCATGTTTAGTCTTTTTCAATTGGAATATGGGATTATACTGATAAAAACTCCATTTGTAATATTGGGTTGTTCGAAAAGTAATTTCGTTTTTTTCCCATCAGTGACGTTAGTTGTATTTTTACCCTCCAATTTCATTCTAAGCCATATTGTCATTATAAATTTTGTCAGCTGATGTTTCAAGGCATATTTATAAAAAAAAAATTTTTTTATTCTGTGCAGTAGTTTTTTGGTGTCCTATCAAAAATGGAAAATAAAATAGAGATTTTTGGCATGTTTTGCTTTTTTATCACTGAAAAAGTAAGAATGCTGTTCAAGCAAGAGAAAAGTTATGTGAAATATAGGAAGAAGATGTGTTAACAGAACACCAGTGCCAAAACTAGTTTGCAAAATTTCATTCTAACAGTTTTGATGTTAAAGATGCACCATGTGCAAGAAAGTTAGTTAAGCTGATGATGACAAAATATAGATATTGGTTGAAGCAAACCACTGAATAACAACATGAGAAATTGCTACAAGATTGAATTTATTGAATTCAATTGTTCACAACCAGTTGAAACGTTGATATTTGGGTTCCACTTGTTCTGAAAGATTTGCTGTTTAAAAGTGAAGAAAATGATACCTTTCTGAAGTGGATCATAACTATTGATGAAAAATGGATTGTTTACAACAAAGCTGAATGCAAGCAATCATGGAGCAGAAAAAATGAACTGGCTCAAAGCACTCCAAGACCCCATATTCATCAAAAAAAATAATGCTCTTTGTTTGATGGGATTTCAAGAGAATTTTTTTTTTTTTGAGCTTCTTCCAGACAATTCCACTATTAATTCAGAAGTGTACTGCTACCAATTGGACAAACTGAGTAATTCCATCAAACAGAAGAGACCAGAAATGATTAAGAGAAAAGGTATAGTGTTTCAACATGACAATGCCAAACTTCATACAAGTTTGATAGCTCATCAAAACCATACCTACCATATTCACCATATCTGGCACCCTCCAATTATTACTTATACCTGTTTTCACAGAATTCTTTGGTTCAGTTTTTTGCAAAGATCAAAAATTCTACAAGCATGGAATCATGCTACTACCAGAAAGATGTCAACATATGTTGGACCAAAATGGTCAATATACAGGGTGAACCAAAATGAACGCACAGCAGCGAAAAAGTTAAAGTCCGATGTAAGTTAAAAATCGTATTTATATCAGCTGGCATGAAATAAGAATTCAGAAAAAATATCGAACGTTATTGTTTACACGGAATGAATACTCCAAACAAGAAAACCCGTAGAAAATCGAAAAATAAAAAAAAAAGTTAGAAACGGAATATAAACCAATGATGATAAACCAGAGTAAAATGCATCAACAGCCGCCGGTGTCTTATATCACTTTAATCGCCTGAATTTCATCTACGTCGTAGTGTAGTTTTTTGAAGAAGATATTATGTAACACTCTGTTTTTATTATATTTGTTATTAGAGCAATCTGCTATAATAATATTTATATTTAAAAATCTTGAAGTTTTTGAAATTTTCTGAAATTTGAAAATAAAATATAAAATGAGTTATGAAAAGTTCAGTATTCATAAACTGATGTGTACCTGTATTAAAATAAAAATAAAATAAAATATAAAATGTATTGGTAATGGTAAAGCAATAGTAAAATTATGTACATCTGAGGCAACGATAAAGATATTTCCTGCATTTGGTTTAAATGCAAGAAAAATTATGAAATAATTATAATAAGGTCAAGTGCTATAACTTTTAGAAATCAAGTTGTAATATTCACATGTAAGAAATTTTGTATTCCAAAATTTCTTGAAATTGAAAAAATTAGAATGTCATAAAAGTAAACACAGTAATGTGATTTAAAAATAAATAATAATAATGATTATTAAATGCTGGTGCTCCTCAAGTTATGAACATTTTTTATTTACAAACATGAAATTTCATTTTCAAATTTCACGAAATTTCAAAAACTCTTCGATAATTTTAAATTATATGATAGTAGAATGCTCTGGCAACCAATATAATATAAAATTAAAGAGTTAATGAACATATTAAGACAGTATTTTGAGACGGTGGCAATTATATCAAAAAATCTTTACTTTATAATCAGAACTTTTTGTTTAAATCTATGAAATAAGAAACTTTTAATTGGTCCAATTGTGAAATTATATTACAAAACATAGTATATAAAGTTATTTCAGTACTTTTAGGAGTCAAAATAACAACAGAATCCAATTTATGAACAATCTGATTCATAACATATAAAATATACTATAAGTCAAACACTCATTTCTCATATAAACAATATTATAAATGATATTGTTGTTTAAAACTTTTTCTAAAATAATCAAAATTGATTATGCAAATAGAAAATAAAAATTAAATAAAACTGTTTGTGAAATAAAAATTAAATAAAATTCCTTTACAGGAATTTATCTGTAAGTTAGCATTCTATATGAAAATAAAGTTCATGAAATTTATCCAAAAATTTTTAAGCATACAATGAGCAATGAAATACAGGAGGAGATACATTTATTTCAAGCCAATAATTATAAACTAAAGAATTTGATGTTTGCATTTTTTGTTCTGTCATCATAATTAATTATGACATACAATAATGTTAGTGTTAATATTTTTTGTTATGAATAAATAGCAATAAATATCATTAGAATTGTTTTAGTAAGATCATACTCTTGATATTATCATATTTAATTATTTAGCTTGATAACTTGAAACTATTTTATCATTAGAATTTTTTCAAAAAAACAAATTTATGTAAACATAACTAATAAATTTATGTAAGTTCTGATATTTATTGTAATGTTAAGTTTTTTTTTATATTTTGTATTTTAATTATAGTCTCTGACTTATATAGATCTAACATATATATTTACATGATTTATAAGAAAAATCTACTGATCGAAATGAATAAACTATAATACAGAGATATAGGAAAATTTGTGAAAATATATTAAGTGGCAACATATTTCATGATGTGTTACATTGTGTGGCAATGTATTTTCACGCATTTTTTTTCTTTCCTAATTCATCATTTATCATATGTGCATATATTTTATGTAAAGGTAGTCCTTTACTTATGATAGGGTTATGTTTTGATAATCCCATCATAAGTTGAAAATGACCTATAATAACAATAATTTTAATAGTAATAATAGACAATAGAATACTGAATCCTTCAAGTTTGTAAAATCATCTGGATTTGATCCCAATCCTCCAAGGTGATAAAATAATTCGGAATCAAACTTGGGCACAAAAGTGTAAAATCATCTGGAATTGAATCTGGATCCTCAAAGTAGTAAGAGATTGCTTTACTACATTTTTATTACAGCAAAAAAAGTATTTCTAACCAATATACTATGAAAATAGTCAAATTCAGAATATTGTATGGGCAATTGTAAGATTGGATTATCATAAGTCAAATGATCATAACTAGAGAATCACTTATACTTATTAATACATAAAACATGCACATTTAGTTAACAGTTTTAATTATCAATATGCAGATCTAGTTAATAAACTAGGCCAGAACTCCTCTGAAAACTAGAAGTGTTTACTTGGAATTTAACCTGGATTCTAAAATGGGAAGTGACTGCTTTATCATGCAATTTTCCAGACAGTTTATGTGCTTATTCTTTAATCTAACTATTTTTATTGTTATGTCTTTGTGACACACTAATATGTAGGGTTTTTCAAGAATAATCCATCTACATAAATTAGGAGTTTCTGTATACTGTGCAGTTTTCTTTGTTAATTTTTAACATCAATTAACTTTTTTCAAATAATTTGTGTTTAGTTTCAAATTGATTATAAAATATAAACAGTTTAATTTATTCTTTTGAATTAATTTTATTGATTGGCTATAATATTAGTCAGACCGTGTTGTAGATTTTCTCAGTATGCGGCAAATCTTCAAAATGCCGCCCCTTACATGTTTTTTCTTTAAAATAACCTTCGGTTTGATTTAAAAAAACTGCACAAAATGTACGAATCTATTTTTATTTTGACAATATGAAAACATAAATTTTGTATTTGTTATCGCCCTATTTCCACCCCACTTTTTGCCAAACATTTTATCCCACACGCACAACCTGTTTGTTTTTACAGTTCATCTGACACTTGGGATTTAAATTATAATTACACTTATTTTTACAGATATTCCATTTTCTGTTAGGTTCTCTGCTAACGCTCACTTTTTCTGTGCAGCTGAAGAAGGGCAGTCCAGTCCAAAAGTGCTCTTCCATCTTTAATTTTATTTTCAGGTCCTTTTAGCTAGTTCAGGTCTTGTTTTATTTTGATTTATTGATTTAAACTCAACACAGCCACTTGTCCACTTCTCGAGACAAACTAACATTAAAATCAAATATTGTCAATAATTATTCTCGAGACAAACTAACATTAAAATCAAATATTGTCAATAATTGTAAACTCAAAGCAGAACTGACAAACTAACATTAAAATCAAATATTGTCAATAATTGTAAGCTCAAAACGTCAATAATTGTAAGCTCAAAGCAGAACTATCAACATAGATCAATATAGAAAAACGTTGCGCAAAGATTTTTAATTATTGAATAGTTCAAATTGTATTTTGCTTTCACTGTTTATGCCGCCCCCTTATGGTGCCGCCTCTCTGCCTCATTGCACCGCAAGGCCCTGATATTAGTTCAAAATTATAATTGAATCTAAAGATTTAAAATTTGAAAATTGTTTTCCTAATAAAAGCTTTTGTCTTATTTTATCACAAAACATTTATTTTATTAATGTTTTAATTGGATTAACTTAAGATGAACTTTTATTAATTAAATATTGAAAATATATTAATATACTTTTATTTTAAATCTGAAATTATAATTATGAATACAAATAGAAATCAATTATATTTAATTGATTTTGTTTTTAATTTAATTTATTCAGTTTCACTCTAAATAATTTTGTATTGAACTATGATAAATTGAATAGACATTTTTTTAAAATGGATTGTTTAAATACATTTGATTAAGTATAACTAACTGATATCAATTTAGAATATACAAGAGATATTTTATATCTATTGTATATTCTAAATTGGATATACTTAGTTAGTCTGTAATATTCTAAATTGTATATTTATGAAATAGGAAAATTTCTTTTGGCTGTTCAGTAAAAATTGAAGGTATTTTATTGAAAAGTACTCATGAAAATCAAGAAGTTGAATTGAAATGTAATTCATTGATTGTTCTTGGAAAATGTGATGCATTGGTATGTATAAAATTTATATTGGTATGTATTAATACTTTATTTTTGAATATTTAAATATTAAATCTTAATAAAATATTAAAAATTTTTATTGAATATTTTATTATAAAAAAATTTATTCCATGAAGAACAGTACAATTCATAATAATTTTAAGTAGAAACTACAGTATTTTATTGACTGTAGTCTATCCTATACTTGAATAATTAAGTGAAAGCACTTGACATTAAAAAAATTTAATTGACCAATCAATTCTTTGTCAAACCATCCTTCAGCTCTAATGTAATTCAATTTGGAAAAACAAAAATGCATTTTCATTTAGAAAATGTTTTATATTTGCATACAGAAAGCAATATATTTTGATCAATTAAATAATTATCTCCACTACTGATTAAACCCAAAAAATAGAAATTAAAGATGAAAAGATTTTTTACTAACAATTCTGAACAAAATAACTGAATATTCTAAGTGAAATCTATGAAAATCATATTATAAAAAAATAATAGAAATTAAAATGATTGAAATATCTAGCTAATAAACTAAAGCAGTTAATAAAATACTGGGAAATAGATGAAGAATATGTCAATTCAGCTGTTACTGACAATGCACAAAAAAAAATCAATGTTAGAAAACATCGATGAAAGGTAAAAATCAATGTTAGAAAACATCGATGAAAGGTAACATCGATGCTTTCTAACATCGATGTTACCTTTCAATGGTTTTATCAATGTTCAACACTAATTCTGAGTTTTGGTGGTTGAGGAATGTAACTTTCATTTATAACGTTGTGCCTATGAAAAATTGTGTTCCAAGTTATGATGGATTGAATTACAATCAAAATTTTTGAATGCAATCCTATCATATGTCAGGGACCCCTGTATGATGATTTGAAAAATATAGTTTAATTATATAACTATAGGATTTGATCTTAGAACTTTAAATATTTCATTATAGTATTATTTAAATTCATTTTTGACAAACAATGCTTTAAACTAGTTTAAATAATTTGGATAAGCAGTAGTAACTCAGCAAAATTAAAATCATAACCAAAGCCAAGAATAAATTTTGCTGATACTGTTTGGTAAATAGTGAAAATAGAAAAAATTGGAATGATATATTTAATGAATATGAATTAATTGTTATGAATTTCATATTTAATGAATATAAAATCTTAACTGTTAAAAAAGTAGATATCAAAAGCTCTCAAACAATATTTAAATAATAATCTGTGCTGAAAACTATATTTTCATCTAAAGATTGTTATAAAATTCAGATTCAATAAAACTGAATTTGAATGACAGATTTTTGCAAAAAAAAGTTTCATGAAAATTCATATAATGGAATCATTATAGGATATGGGTTATTGCTTAGATATTGAAGAAGGTGGAATTTCATAAAATAGCTCAAAATAAGTACATTTATGCAAATTTCTCAAAAACTATTATAGCTAGAATAATGTACTTTATAAAATATTGTAGAATATTGTAACAGAATTACAAATATTACTTATTGGATATTATCAAATTCACTAATGCTATATTACATCTCTCTAACTGTTGAAATTAAAAAATTTTCCAATTTATTTGAATATTATCACACATGTTTGAAACATCATTATAAAATTTTCACTGTTGGATAGAATATTCAAAGAGCATCCATCCCAGAGTGCTTTATGAATATTTTATATCCAGTAGGAGCTCAGCAATGAATGTTTAAACAAAGACCTTTGCAAAAATCTTTTAATTGTATTCAAATTTCTATATGAATTATTATAGCTAACAATATAAATAAAAAAGATATTTTAGAGTTTTTAATCCATTAGAGCTTTTTTTACATGTTGTTGAATGATTTTTCTCCTTTGTTGTGACATTAAGTTTATATACACATTGTAAATCCCCACAGGTCAGATGGAGACAAAATTTAAAATATAATCTTACTAATGCCTAATCTTTCATTTAAAACAAATCCCATCTAATTTGGCTCAGCCAATTTGGAGATCTCAAAAAACTATAGATATTTCTCGATCATATTATGTAAAGTGCTGTTGTACACTCCATGATATTTTAATATCAAGATTATATCATCTTAGAGGCATAGAGGTATTCAAATAAACAAACTTTGTCTCTTATTATTGTAAACCATTATGAAATGACAAGTTGAAATGAGCAAAAAACTCATTTTGCAAAAAGCAAAATAAATTAATCAAAAATTATAATTCTATTATTAATTTCTAGATAATAACAATCTTAATATTAATTTGTTATTATTTATTCTAAATTCTAAAATTTATAAATTTCAAGATTATTTGATTAGCTTTGGTTATTTATTAATTTATTTAATTTATTGATTGCTATGATTATTTCTGATTATCCTAGTTCAAGAATATTATTTAGCTAATATCATTAAAAAGTTTATGGTTTAAATCTGGTATTCCTATATCTGTTAAATCCCAAAAATCCTAAAAAGACTAAATAGCTATAGAGTATGATATAAGGTGAAAATTTTAATACAAGTCCAAATAGAACATTGGATATACACTGAATTATAATATATATTTTCTTTATATAAAAAAAAATAAACTTATACAAAACTATATAATACAATACAGATTGAGTATTCCAAATCTGAAATATTCCAAAATCCATAACTTCATTTTCATAGAAGGAAACCCTTTTCAATAGGACTATGATTCACTATTTGTGCTGTGAGATGATACAATAATGCACATGCAGTCATGGCATACTGTCCTGATTCAGTAAATTATCAAATATTTTTAGTGTGAGGTGTCTGTGACTACTTATTTTCTATGATGTTGTTTATATATCATTAAAAATATCAAAAAGGATTGATAGTGAATTTTTTCTCACTTTTCAAATCCATAATATTATAGTAGCTCAAAATCTGAAAAAATCTAAAATATTTATGATCCCAAGCATTTCAGATTAGGGATACTCAACTTGTATTTTATCTTTGAAAATATTATTTTTGAAAAATATATTCCTGTTTATTTTTTCCTTTCATTCTTTTTTATAATTTCTCAACCTTTTTAAAAAATGTATTATATATAGTATAGTATTTCTTTTTAAATATATTATTACTTTAATATGCAGTGTCATTCAATAGATAGTATAAAATTATTGAAATAATAATAAATAGGTTATTGAAAAATATAATAAATGTTTCACTCATTTTATAAGAAATTTTATGCAAAATACAAACACAAGCTAACTGCGTATTGCAAATGTAAAATAAACAAAAACAACTTTGGAATGGAATACTATATAGCAATTCCATTCCAAAGTTTTTAATTAAGAAATGTTCATGATTGAAATTTTCAACTATTTTCAGCTTATAATAGAACAGAAATAATACCCAAAGAATACAGAATATTTTGTTTTAAAATTCAAATTATCATGTGCCAGAAATGAGATGGGGCCAGTAATAAAAAAGTGCTATGATATAAAAGAAGGAAAAATAAATAGATCTATTGAAATTATACACAGATTGGCCCATAAAAATATGATTAATGAACAAATGAGTGAACTATCTCTAAAGCCTGGATTTATGCTTTATGAAGGACTATGCACAACTCGCACTATATCCTAAACCATATTTGTTCCCTTATATTGAATTTTTATTTTAATTTTCTCTAGTGTACATAATTTATAGTTTATTATTAAAATTATAAATATAAATATTTATTTTGTTTTTAAAAATATTTTAATCAAATTTCACTCAATATTATAATTTATTTTTGGCACATGATTATTTGAATTTTAAAACAAATTATTCTGTATTCTTTGGATATTATTTATATTCTATTATAAGTTGAAGCTAATTGAAAAGGCCAACCAAAAATATCTCATGATTAAAAACTTTGAAATAAAACTGTTTATATAACAGTTCCATTAAACAAACACAAGCAGCTTGTTTTTGTTTAATTTTATGCAAGTTTACATCTTCAAATATATTAAAAAATTAAAAATATTATATAAGTGTTGATTCCTACTTTTTATCTGTGATCTTAATAATTACTGGAATAACCTTTATCATTTATTCCATTTCAATTTTTCATTAATTTAAATAATATCTAGTTTGCTGCGTCGTCCTAAGATATTTGGCACCTGTGGGCTACTAACAATAATGCGCCCTCTTCATAAGAAAATACACGGGGGGGAAGCGGAAGCGGGATGACCGATATAGTTTTACAAAAGTTTTAGAATTAGAAAAAAAATTTCATTACTCTACAATAATTTTTTCTTGGTGTTGGGATTATTTTTTCCGTCAGTGTATATTGTATGCAATCATGCATACTGGCTGGATTCATGTTTCTTCAATTGAAGTGAAATTTTCTTTACATTGCACATGGAAAACTTCATCCTGAAATAAACTATTAAATATTTTCATAGAACTTTTTCATGCAGTACGATTTTTATTTAAACATATATCTATTAGGAAATGTGAAAAGAATTTCAGAAGAAAATTTGTCTATGTTTACTAATATAGTTTACATAGCAAGTTAATATAGTAAATGAAAATTGAAATACCAGTTAACGAAGCTATATCATAATTAACAAAATGCAAATCCTGCCTATTTACATTGATACACATATGATTAACAAACAAAATAAGACAATGGTTTATAAAACTTTAGGATCAACTGCTTAAACTTTAAATACTTAATTGCAACCACACTAGCACTTTTTGCAGTAAAGAATAAATATTTAATACATCACCTCCTCCTTCACAATGGTTTTTGTGAAGGAGGTAGTGATGTATTAGTTATTAAAATTAAAATTGATATTGTCTGTTATTTTATTCTTTGGAATTTCATATGAATGATCTTTTACAATAACTAAAATGATCCAATTATAAAATCATTAATTAGAATTAAATTAATCATTATTTTAATATTATTGGAACATTTGTTGATAAATAGGTATTTAAAATAATAATATATTTCACATAAAATGAAAATTTCTTTTTATTTAGGAATATCCATTTCATGCTCGTCATAATCTCTCTGTGAAAGAAACAAGACAACATTTACATCTTCGACCAAGAACTAAAAACTTTAGTTCACTTTTAAGAATTAGAAGTACAGCAACATTTGCAATTCATAAATTTTTTCAGGTATTTATGATTAACAATTATTATAGGAAGATTTATAAATTCAGAAATGAACTTTTTTAAAATTTTTAATAGGAAAGAAATTTTTTTCATGTGAATTCTCCAATCTTAACTTCTAATGATTGTGAAGGAGGAGGTGATGTGTTTTCTATTCAGGTAATTTTTTTGAAAATGTCCATATTTACTAAAATGGAATGTCTGAGACTAAAATTTTAGATTTTTATTTTTTGATTCTGAAATTTATTTTATTTCTTTATTTATGCTAAAATATTATTTAGATATCAAAATTTTTCATTAATTTAAAAATTTTGCATTTTTATTATGTATGCAAGGAGATATAAATAATCAAAATTCATTTACTATCTTGTTAAATTTCCTCTTTTAGATAGTTTCTGATAGCATTGATTTTCAACAGAAAAACAATAATTTCATCACTTTCTAATTATTTAAACCAATTTAAATATACTATGTTTCTTTGCATTATTATTTGTTTTTCTATAATATATATATAAT
>AYEL01060712.1:0-12430 GCA_000484575.1 Olivierus martensii | reverse complement strand
TCTTCCGATCTTATATATCAACATATATATATTTTTTGTAATTTACAGTTTGCATGTGCTTTCAAATTTGTGTTTTCAATGGTATTTCATACATGTTTTCAGATTAACCAGCCATTCATTTATCCAACTTCAGGTCCAGTCCTATTGAATCTGATTAACAGTTTGTTACTGTATTCCATTTAAGAGAGCTTTCCAATTTTCTAAGTGACAGATAATAAAGTTTTTAATGCATTTTTTTTGCTAGTTTGTTCTATAGATTAAAGAAATGGCAGGAATTTATTAATAAAAACAATTATAGATAGAATATCATGAAAAGCCTTAAGCCTTCATCCTGCTTTGAGATAATGATGAAAATGAATAAGGTTTAAGTGTTTGTTATGGTGATGATATATTTTTTAATTCTATTTAATCAATATTTAAATTTACTGTTCAATGCTATAATTTTTCTAAATAATTATAGTAACAAATACCAAAAAATCTAAATTAATTACTAAATTTAACAAATTCTTGTGTTTGAGTTTTATTTGTAATTTATGTATATTTTTAAAATATATACACTCCTTGACTTAAGAATATTTATACTTATGAATGTGAAATTTCATTTTCAAATTTCAGAAAATTTCAAAAACTTTTCACAAATTTTAAACATTATGATAGCAGAATGCTCTAGCAACCAATATAATGTAAAATTACACAGTTAACATATTATGGCATTATTTCAAGATAGTGGCAATTACATCAAAAATCTTGCTTTAGAATCAGAACTTTTCATTCAAATCTGTAAAATAAATAACTTCTAATTGGTACAATTGTGAAATATATTACAAAATACAATATATAAAGTTATTTCAGTACTTTCGGAATCAAAATAACAGCATTATCAGAGTTATGAACAAAACTTACATTCAAATTATGTTTGTAACTTGAGTGTGTGCATTAGAATTTGCTGTTATAGTTAATCATTAACTGCAATACTTTACTTACCAATTCTAATTTTTTAAAAATGCATTAAGGACATGAATTGTAAAAACAATGGATTAATATATAAATAAATTTTAATCTTTTAAAAACTAAAATTATGATTATAAATAACTATCATCATAACATTTTAATATTATAATAGTCAGTATTTTTTTATTATTTTAATTTATCAGATTGGTCTTTTTAGTGCTTTATCAAAAGTGTATACATTTGGTCCTACATTCAGAGCAGAAAACAATCGAACACGTCGTCATCTTTCTGAATTTCAAATGATTGAAGTTGAACAAGCATTTGTATCACTAGATGAATTACTTCAGGTATGTATTAAAATAAATGTAATAAACTCAGGTACCTGTATTTAAATATAAATGTTCCTTGAGTTATGAATATAATTTTTTCATAACTCAGAAAGTTCTTGAAATCTAGATTAGAGATCAAAATTTATTGTATACAGGAATCCCTTAATTTATGAAGGTAATTGGGACCATAAAAATTATTTATTAGGTGAAAATTCATAAACTAGATACTCATTTTCAATTAATTCTACTAAAGAAATTTTCTATCAGTTATTGAATACCAGAAAGTCACAACCATTTTATCTATTGATGATAAAGCATTCATATAAATATAATTATATATATTATAATACAGTAATTTATGATAGTTGTTATTTATTTAGCCTAATTTCTTACTATTTAACTTGGAAATTCAGAGCCACTAACTAGCAAATAATAATCAAATTTAAGCCTAATATGATAATAAATATGCCAATATTATGGTTTTATTTATGAATTAAAAATTATGAAATTTTTATCAAATTTTGTCTTAAATTTATTCAATTCTAAAAAAAATTATTTCTGCTAAACATTTCCAAAAATAAATACAATTTTCTGGAAGTTAGCATTGATTTTTTTTAGTTATATTTGTCAAAAATTCATTAATTATGTATTTTATTATTTTAATAAAATTAATAGACACAAAATAATTCATATATTCAAATCATTACATTGGATAGATTTAGCATATTCCAATAGAATAATAAAATACTGATATAATTTAAATTTACATATAGATAAAAAATATACTATATTAGAAATTTACATATCTGTAATAATAATCAATCATTATGAAGTTAATATATTTTATATAATTGCAAAAGTTTTTGAAAAATGTAGAAAGTAGATTACAAATACTCATATTATTGATATATGCCCAGTGCCAGATTTATACTGGATTTTCTGGCAAATTTTATCTTAAAATCAATGATATAAGATACATTATATTTATATATACCAATGGTGGCGAAATTGCAGCTCGCAAGCCACATGCAGCTCTTTGGTGCCTTCAATGTGGCTCCACACCATGAAAGTTAATAGTTAATATGGAGCAAATACCTACTTAATTTTAAAAATAATGTATTTGTAATTTGTTTATTTATTGTAAAGAGTAGTATGCATCTAAATGAAATAAATGCATATGAAATATATAATAAATAATTTTGAAACTATTATTAAGATTACCCAGAAAAATTAATGTGGCTCTCATTGACCCAAAAAGAAACTGATTGCGGTTCTCAAGTATTTGAGATTCTCCTATATGGCTCTTAGTGATATGAAGCTTTACCACCCCTGATATATACAGTAAATTTGATATGAAAATATATCTGATACAACCAATGAAGAGAATAAGTAAGAAAATCATAAAAATAATCAGTTATTCATATTATTGGATTCAAAATAGAATTGAATATATATATATATAATATATTCAATAATATGTATGTATGTATCTATAGTAATAAACATCTAAATAATGGAATTTTTTTATCAAAATAATTTAAGGAAGTAATATGGAAGAAAATTTTAAGATATGAATTTGAGATTATTATTTGTGGAATCCTTACATTTTACTGCTTAAACTATTTAACTATTATTATAATAAAATATTATCAAACCATTAAAGCTGATAATTCAAAAATATAATAAAAATTTATTACAAAAGCAATTTTGGCCTTGCAGCCATCATCAGTTGCATCTTAATAAGAAACAGGGACAATAACATCAAACTTATGATTGTTCCAAAATGAACTACATAAAATTTAAATACGAAAAGTTAAATAATGACATGAATTATATGATATTTCACATTAAAAATATTTTAAATAGAAATTTAACAATTTTATAAATTTATATTATTACAGGACACAAACTTTTTGATTAAATTTTGTTTTTTATATGTTATTACAAAATGTTTAATTTATATATAGTCTTTTACCAAATTCTTTTGGTAGATGCATGCTGTTTGTATATTATTAATAGAGATTTTTTAAATCTGGTTTGAGTTCTTTGCACACTATTTCCAGTGTTTGTTGGGATTATATTGACAATATGCTTATTTTTAACTTTTTGTTTATATATCTAGACCACTTCAGCAATCTATTATCAATCTATTTGACAATCTTAGCCTAATCCAATTTTAAATAATATATATTTATGTATGTGATCGCTTCTCTTTCCACATCTTTTCTTTATTCTTCAATTCTATGTTTCAGGTTTCTGTAGGTGCAATCTACATATTCTTCTTCTATGGTGAGATCTTTATTATATCAGTGTATGGTATACACACCTGTTAGTTTTTGTGATTCTGCTTTATCTTTATTATTTCTAATGGAATTAAAAATTGTGTTGTGCCTAGAATATGCAACAGTATATCTTGAAGCTTTCTCTACTATTTTTTCATCCTGGCAATAGGTTTGTTGTATGTAACTTTTTTATACTTTTTGGTATTTTGGTCTTTTCTTACTTCTTTCCTATTATTATTAGCTTTCATTTCTTGTACTATTTTCTTAACTATCTTCCAGCTGTACCTATGATTCAGGGCTTGTGTTAGATCATTTTTTTTCCTTAGCAAAATATATTATAATGCAAAGGTTTTTAGTAGAAGCTTCACTGTCTTGAAATATTATGGTTTCACATTAAATAACTATGTAGTTTTTTATAATACATTTGTTGCTAGATCATTTGACTATCATAGGCCCGATTTTACAATGTTTCATTAAAGTTCCTGTTAGCTTTAACCAACAATTATCTGTTTTACAATTGCTATATAAGCATTAATCAATATTACTGATGTTAAACTACCAATTATTAATGCTTATCTAACAATTTTAAAACAGAAAACTGATGGTTAAAGCTAACAAGAACTTTAATAGATCATTGTAAAACATAATGTTTAAGGTTCTTGTACAATTTTTGAAATTTTCCAAAATTTGAAAACAAAATGTATATATGTATGTGTGAAAGTTTATCACTCAAAATATTTGCAACTCAAGGAACACCTGTGTTAAAATATAAGGTAACTGTGCTGCATAGTGATATATATTAGAATATTTCAAATATAAGGCCAATAGCAAATTAGTTGACCAGGTTGCTTACGATGTGACGTCATTAAGTTGTAAGCAGGTTGCTAGAGCGACTTATCCGGCAGACATGCGCAAATGAAACATAGTGACATTTACAACCGACCAATTAACTTAGACTTATTTTCCCTTGCATCGCCTCCTTATTTGTTGACTTCATGGCAGACGAAGAGATCGAAGACAATATCTTTTTAGCAGTATATGTTACTATTTGCACGGAAGAAGGCAGCTCACCTCTCAAAATTTTGGCATCGAGGATGTAACAGAAAATGAATTCAATGTCATGAGGAGAGAGGAACCACAAATATCTTGGTTCAAGAGTTGAGTCTTGAAAATTTTTCATCATATCGGTATTTATGATTATTTTAATTAATAAAAATGTTTCAAATAAAATCTTTTGATTTCAATATGATATAGTTATTTCATAATATTACAACAATAATATTATATTATGTCAATATTATCATATTACATTCCACTTGTTTGATAATTGTGACTCCAACTTTGCTCATCCAAACAAAATTAACGTGCTTTCTATCCGTCATTCTTTGCTATAATGTTTATTGCGCATGACCGTCGGCACTTGGTCATCGAAAATATCAAACAAGACAGATAAACCTATGGTTGCCAGCCACGCCTGCATTAATGACGCAAAATGACGAAGTACCGATGAAGTGCAGACAAATGGTCTCTGCTCGAGCGTCAGCACCAATCAGGTTGCGTCGATATCGCCTAGTTTGCTACCAGCCTAATTCATTAAAACAGAAAGTAATAGTTTTTTTTTATATTCATTAAGGGTTAAGCTATTGAAGCACTTAAGATTTACTTTTGTCAGTAACACTAAAATTTTGTAATAATATATTTTAACAAATAATGTATGCTATCCATTTGCCCCACCCTATAGGGGTAAATAGACATCTGTTTTCTTAATCAGTAGTATCACTGCGATAATAGTAGCAAATGAAATATGGATATTCCCATTTTCTATACATCATATATGTTATCAATTCAAGTAATAGAGGCCTTGCATATAATTTACACAATTTTTATATAACTCTCCATATGCCTTGCATATGTTTTCTTTAACTTTCAAAAATAGATAACGATGTTGTTCTATTGTATGTCGATGATCTTTTGTAATGTTTAGCAGCACTGATGAGGGACTAATACAGTCCGAAAACGTTATGCTGAATAAAATCCATACTTGCGAATGAGCTGTATTTAATCTAGTATGTTTTCTTTATTGAAGTTTAAAGAAATTATAACAGAAATTGCTGCTACTTGGGTTTCTTCCACCACTGATGGCATTAACTTTGTTGATTTCATCATCATCTATCTTAAAAATGTTGTATGTTGACCAAATTTGGGAATCTCTACATTGGACAACATTCTCCTTCTCAAAGTGTACTTCAGAATAGTATACCGTATGTTTTAACTGCAGTTATAAACAGCAATCTATCAATTTTAAAAGCTTTTAATAGCAAAGATCATGTTTTATATCATCTATTCCTTATTTAATTATATAATTTTATCATTGACTTGAATTTCTTTCATGATTATTAACATTTTCATAATCAAGAAAAAAACATGTATTATATCTGTAAAAATGTAATTAATATAAAGAATGTGAGTAAATAAAATGCAATTCAAATAATAGAATGCAATCTATTAATATAAATATAAGCTTCCTATAAATAACATTTGATAAAATCCTTTTTTAAGTTTTAAATAGCAAAAAACACGTGTCCTTTTGCCCCCACAGATTGTCTGTTTGCCCCACCATCAGTTTTCTGTTTTAAAGTTACAAAACTAAAAAATAAATGGCACATTAGTGGACAGGACTAATGATTGGAAAGGTCTTTAAGTTACTAAGCCATTATGCATAAAATTCTTGAAACTATGATTAAATATATAATCCTTATTTACTAAACATAAATTTTAATTCATTACCCAAAAATTGATTCTTGCCTGATAAAGTTTTGAAGCTTAATGACACTTTATACATTTCAATGGATTTGTTTGATGAAAAATAAGCAGATAAATATACAATATATACCGTATTACTTCGAATTTAAGTCGCAGTAGGATTTTAAAGTTGGAAAATTGGAAAAAATAAAAATGAATTTAATAGTTATTTTTCAATAACTATTATAAATAATTATTGAAAAATAAGAAACATTTTTATTTTCTTAAATAGGTATTAATATACATAATAAGTTACCTAATTTATTGAGAATCTTCTTCAGATATACTATCACTTTTGTTTTTTAAAAATAGTTCCAGGTTTCTTCTCCCAAACATGTTCTAATCAATATTTCATCAATTCTGTTGTCATCCATGCATTCTTTTGTGCTTGAATTATAACACCCTTAGGAAAATTTTTCTTGGATATAGTTTTTTGTTTTAAAATAATAAAAGATGGCAATTTGTTTCCATCAATGGTTGTAAACAGCATTATAGTAATTCGTAATTTTTCTTAAAATTAAAATATGGCCAGATACAACGTGATTCTGCACAGCTACTATCAAACAGCAACTGGATTAAATAAGAAAAGTATGAATGGGGGACTACCAAATAAACTGTTATCAACGGTCATAATACTATGCACATGCATAGAGCATAAAACAAAAACCCATTGTTGGGGAGTGGGAACTCGGGAAGAATAAGATGTTAAAATATTCGCTTTGAATTTAAGCCGCACCCAAATTTTATGTTTAAAAAATTTGAATAAAAAGTGCAGCTTAAATTTGAAGTAATACAGTAATATACTTCTGATGTGAAGTTGCCAGTTTTAATATCTTAAATATTCCTAATTTTCTTAAATGATGTCTGTTTGCCCCACATATATCTTATATTTTTATATTATATTTAATATAATATAAATTTTATATTTTAGTTAACTGAAGAATTATTTAAAGTTTCATCACAATATATTATAGAAAAATGTGCAAAAGATGTTGAATTATTTCACAGTTACCAAAATCCTAGTTATATTTATTATATGAAAGAAATTTTAGAAAAGCCATTTATAAGGTAATATTTTATTTATAATATATAACATTTTTATACATAAAATTACATTAATAATGTTCCAATAAGTTTTTTCAATATCAATTACTTCATTCAATTTAATTAGCTAATTAATAATTATTTAAATTTCAATGTATCAGTATGCTGTATAATAGTCCATGTAACAACTTTGATATAAATATACTGAAGTTATTTTACTAAATAGTTAATTTGACATGCTTGCCTAATTTGTCATCAACTTTGTTGATTTCATCATCATCTATATTTAAAAATGTGAGTCAACAGAATTTGGGAATCTTTACATTGGACAACACTCATCTCTTCAATTTGTTCTTTGGAATAGTATACAGCTAATACTGATTCTTAACATAATAAATAACAGAAATGTTACTGATTTGGGAAAGAATCTGACAAGTGATAGTTATACAAGCAAAAAATGAAACCATTCATTAGCAATCAATCAGTATTTATTGTGAGTTTGATTTAATCAAAAGTGTTATCATAATATTTCAGATAATATAGCAATATGATAAGAAAGAAAAATAGTTATATTTCACCATTTAAATTAGAGATTATCCTGCTTACTCATCTGTAAGCTAATGCTTTATTTTTACATAAACTAGACAGAAATAAAAAGACAACTTAGAATTTTAATATTTAAAATACAGTGGTGGTTTGGTTAACAACGGCCTCAGATAATGACGTACTTGGTTAATGACGAGTGGCTGTAAGAAAAAATCTCTTGATTAACAACTCTTGATTATGTGAATTTTTATTGGTAAAGGATATTTTGGAAACTGCTCATGATCTTAACTTGAAAGTAGAGGAAGACGATGCCTAAGAATTATTAGAGATGCATGACCGAGAACTGACTACTGATAAGCTAAAAGAAATTTTCAAGCAGCAATGTGAAGAAAAGGAAATGGAAATTTCATCTGAAGATGAGGATGGAGAGAAAGAACAAATTATGACTGCTGAAACTAAAAACATTTTGGCAAAGTGGAAATTCAAAATGTTGCTAAGAAATGGAATTCAAACAAATCTGAAGTTATCAGAACTGCAGATCTATTTAATGAAAAGTCCATGCAGTTTTTCAGAAACATTTTAAAAAAGAGGCAGAAGTAATTTGACATGTTTTTTACAGATCCATTTGTCAAAAAACTCTGAAGTGAGCCCAATTGTCTTTGTGAAAACTTGATAATTAAAAACTGTTTCCACGAACAATTCATTTTATTAATGTTAAATTTTATAGCAAATTTGTCAAAAAACTCCAAAGTGAGCCCAATTGTCCTTCTGGTGAAGATTTCTTAAAAACTGTTTTCATGAACAATTCATTTTATTAATGTTAATTTTTTATAACAAATAAATGATATTTACCATATTTTTGGGACATTTTAAATGAGTTTAATCTGCATTTTTAATATGTACCATGGTTGTTGGGAGAAGCTGGAACAAATTAGTCAATTTTCAATTAAATCTTATGGAGAATTGTGTCTTGGATAACGATGGTTTTGGTTAATGACAGTAATCCAGGTTAACCAAGGCACCACTGTATTTATTAATTGATTCATATTTAGTATATTTCATTAAGTTAATCGGATATTATGGTTAGATTATATAGTATATTACATTAATTATGCAGGGTAATGATTGGGACAAAATGAAACAATGAATTTCTTACATTAAAATAATGAAAAACTTTTATAAACATAGGTTAATAGTGATATTCCCATATTTAATTGTGATATTCACATTTTTATAATATAGGTAATTCTCATCTTTATGAGTTCAATTGGATCTAGATATATCTCATAAATCAAGAATCAATTTCTCATAGATATAATGTTAAAATCTTGGATTCCATTCTCAACAATGCAATTTGACCACAATAAAATTAAATAAAACTAATAAAATCATATAGTTATGATTAAATAATGATTTAGCTATCTAAAGAAATGAAAATATAGCCTTTAAAATCAATCAAATTATTATAATAAATTATGTCATAAATGCTAAAGAATTTTTATTTTTCATTATTATTAACAGATAAATAGATAGTCTTTTATATAAATGAACTACTGCCTTAGACAAAAATTAGGAATAAAAGTTAATTATTTAATATGCTGGTAAAACCAGAAGGCATACTACTACTGTTTTTGATCATCATTTTGATTTTTCAATTTTGTAGCAGACGACAGATTTTTTGCTACAGACTCAGTTGTACTGTGTTGTATAGCTATTTATGTGGTTTGAAATGCTTTATTATTAATGTTTAGCATTTATTTAATGCAATTAAGGCTGAAATTTTCAATTTTTTTTGACACTTCATATTTGAAAAAAATTGTAAACTTGGGAACTCATTAAACGAGAATTCATGAATTGAGAACTACATGTAATGCTTTTTAAATATCAAAAAATGTGTTTAATTAATAAAGTAAATTTAAAAATGAAATTGTCATTGTAGTTTAACATTTTCTTACATTTTTTACCTTGGACTACAATATCAATTTTGCTTTTAAATTTACTTTATTAATTAGACACATTTTTCTTTTATAATATTTGAAAAAGCACTACTATGAAAATGTACATATTTCTCTTAAATGTGGGATTTTTGGATTTATGTTTATAAGAACTTTTTTTATTATTTTGATGTAAGAAATTCATAGTTTCATTTTGTCCCAACTAGTAAGGGATACCTTGTATAGTAGTTATAATTTTCATTAATTTTATTATGTATATTTTTTATGATGATATAAAATACTAAGATTTTAATTAATAACATCATCTTAATTATAATAAATTATATTACCTTGAAATTTTAGAAAAATTATATCAGCTATTTTTCAAAATAAAAAATTATGTATTAATGATAATATTTTATTATAGGCTTTCATATTCTGAAGCAGTAGACATTTTACAAAAAAATAGGAAATTTATAAATAAAGATATAAAAGTAAGAATAACAAGAATGATATTTTTATTTATTTATTTAAATTTGATTATATTCAATTTTATAATTTTGTAAAATAATTGTAATTCACTATACTACAAAAAATTTTGTAAGTTTTGGATTAAATACCATATTATAAACTATTTTACAAAATTTTCAAATAGAGATACTTAAAAAAATATAAAATTAAAATTATACATACTGTATAAATAACTGTTTTAACATGTTAGATATACCATCACATACAGATACTTCTTGACTTTACAAGTTAATTTGTTCTTGAAGTGAGCTCATAAATAAATATTCATAAACTAAGAATCAATTTCCAATAGCTATAATGTTAAATCAGGAGTTCTGTTTTCAGTAATGTAATTTGATACAATAAAATTAAATAAAGAACAACAAAATCAATAGTTTATGACAGTAAATCAGGGTGCACTTGTAGAGTAATTTAAACTCTGATGCATACTTTAAATTTCAATTAAATAAAATTAGTCATAAAACTACAAAATAGGAAAATGGGCATCCAGTTTAAAATATCAAACAAAAAATACTTGACTCAGACATGAAATTCATGTACCTATCCGTAGCTTTTTAAAAATATAATTTTTTATATATATACAAATCATAAATTATTTTCATTTGTTTGGGGTGCACCGGGATACTTTTCAGAGCGCACCAGTGCGCCCAGGTGCACCATTTGAAAAACACTGGTTTATGATGAAACAATGATTTACATCTGTCTAAAGGAATGAAAACATGATCTTTAAAATCAAACAAATTATAATAATCATGAAATTATTTGTCATATAAATTTAAAATAATTTTTATTCTTCATTATTATTTACAAATAAGTGGGTAAGCTTTTTATACAGATTTGATGCTGATTATACACAATTTGATGCTGATAAAACCATAGTGGCAAGAAGGAATGTTAACTCTTCTTCTCCTGCTGTTATTTTGATTATTCTGATTTTATAGTAGATAATGGAGTTTCTGCTATAAACTCAATTGTACTGCATTGTATAGATATGTATGTAGTTTGAAATACCTATTTATAAGTTTTTAGCATTTATTTTTTGCAATTAATGTTCATATTTTTGATGCTTCATATTTGAAAAACTTGCAGACTGGGAACTTGTTATATTCTAAATAAAGTGTAATTATTTTGTTAATATTTATAAGAATTAAAATATTTGAATGGTGGTAATGATCATTATAATAAAAGTTTTAATATTGATAATCATAAATACAATTTGCAAATATATCAACTGTTATGAATATATATAATTTTATATTTGAAAAATGCAAGTATAAATACATTATTTGAATTCTTATAAAAATGCAGGTATTTTTTAAAATTTTTTATTAGCATAAAACTATCTATTATATGATTTTCTAATACCAGATTTTTGTGCATCTCAATATCCATATACTGACTTTTATCAGTTATTTCATTTTCATATGGTTAGTTAGATCTAAATATAATTTTGTTCTTATATTTCAAACATTAATTATTTTTGAAAATTTTTAGTATTTTAATAAAAAATAAGTATGAAATACAATAGCTAAATTAGAAAGTAGAATTAATTTTGCTTTTTATTTGTGAAATTTTTGAAACAAAGACTATAAATTCTATTAAAGACTACAATTACATCAAACTTGATAAGATTGATATCTACTTGTGACCATTTAGTATTTATTTTCTGTAATGAACATTTTCAAATTTTTTCATAAAAAATTATGCAAAAGTATGCAGAGTAGATTTATATGAAATATAATACTAAAATATATATATATATACTACCACTTGCTCTACATATAAAGAAGAACTCTAAAAGCACTGTTAGCAAGGTAATATATTTATTGGCATAAAACGTTTTCGGACTACATCTAGTCCCTCATCAGTATGCCTCTTCTCAAGTGAAAATTACAAAATATACAAAATCGAACACAATTTAGAACAGAATAAAGATTAACTATCAGTTATAACATTCTAACATTTAAAAATAGAACATTCTAGTAGTTTAAACATATTACGTAATGATATA
>AYEL01060711.1:0-11022 GCA_000484575.1 Olivierus martensii | reverse complement strand
GCCTGCTCACCATTCACCAGTAACTATCCACCTCTACTTGAAGTACATGTGGATATTTATTTCTCTTCTTATTTACCCCTACAGTGAATGCTAAAAGAAACAAGGATGATATCAAGGCTACAGCTATCAAGAAGAAACGTAGAGTGATCAATTTAGAAGATTAGCACGCTCAACACTTTTCTTTTTTACCTTATACATAAAATTTAATTAATAGATTTGAAAAATCCTTGGCAGTGATCACTCATTTTACATGCATTATTTATCCCGATTATCGCGGATTCGATTATTGCGATATTTTTCGTGGCAACATTAACCGCGATAATCGAGGTATTCCTGTAAAATGTACATATTGACAGTTGATATATATTGTCAATTATTAGTTAAAGTTCAGATATTTTTTCTTATTAATCAAATAAAAGATTACCAATATAATGAAGTTTTAGAGTAATAATTAAAAACATTCAGAATACATTGAAAAGAGATAATTATTTATTTTGGAAATAAAAATATAAATAATGATTAATACTATTATTTAAACAATAAACATTACTAAAGCAAATTAACTACACTCCATAATTTAGAACTAATAAACTAGTTTTAATAATTATAAAAAATTTTGAAATAAGACAGTTGCGATCTATAATTTAATTAATAAACTATAATTTTGATTAATTTATAATTGAATTTCAAAGCTAACAAAATATTAAACAGTGCCATATTTTTATTCTTTGTTCCTGAAATCTGTTATTTTCTAGTCTATAATGCTGAGATATTACTGTACCTCAGCATATAAATCAGGGTTTTAGTATAAACTTGCAAATTTATAAAATTATATATAATATTTAATTATGTTTTCATTTATATATAAATTTTTATTGCATGTTAAATACAATTACAAGACATACAGCTCTATTAGCAAGTATAAAGTTATTTATTATGGTATAACGTTTTCGGATCTTTCTACGATCCCTCTTCAGTACCAATCCATTTATCCTTACACCATAACTAAAAGAACATTATAGATAATGTTCTTTTAGTTATGGTGTAAGGATAAATGGATTGGTACTGAAGAGGGATCGTAGAAAGATCCGAAAACGTTATACCATAATAAATAACTTTATACTTGCTAATAGAGCTGTATGTCTTGTAATTGGTTTAAAGCAAGTAGTATCCTATAATATTATAGCATGTTAAATACTATTATAAAATTAGATAAAACTTTAATTTATATTATTAATAAAAATTTTGAAATTTCAGTGGGGTGAAAAGTTATATACAGAACACGAAGAATTTCTATTGAAATATCATGATGATAATCCAGTATTTATTAAAGATTTTCCTGTAAATATTACTCCTTTTTATATGAAAATGTCTTCAGCACAAACAGTAAGTATCTTAAAGAATATAGGAAACATTAAATATATTATAAATATAATTTAATGGTCTCAGGAATTTATTTTTATTGATAATTAAAAGATAAGTAGGAGCTCTCTGGCATACTTAAAGTTGAAATTAAATTCAACTTTAAATTCAAAATATTTTAAAAATTATTTTTTTAACTTAGTTTACAATGCCATTTTGCAAAAATAATTATGATTTACTGTATTGATAGTTAACTCTCAATACTAAAGTTATTGTATATCATAACAACTGTAATAATATGATATAAATTGCACATATGCATTGCATTGTGATAGTTATATCCTGCCTTATAAATAGGTTATATATATAGCATATAATGTTTTTAACTTTCCAATAATAATTTGCATAAAATTTGGCATAGTAATATTATATAAGTGGGAATTCATATATTTAAAAAAAAACATAAATAATTGCATAATAGTACCATCATTATTTATATAAATTAATTTATTGAATACAAGTTGCTTAGGATTATTATTTAATTCCAAAATACTAAATTCTTGCCATATGCCCATTCAAGATTAGAAACAAATATTCAAATGAAAAATCTTCAAATTTTGTTGTATTTAGTATGAAAATATGCATACCATAGATTTAATGAGGAATATTTCATTCAAACAAGAGGTGGCAATATCTCATCCAAGTTTAGGAAGAACACTGCCATTAATGGATGAGTTTACAGACTTAATTACAGGTAGTCCTTGACTTATGACTGCCTTGATTTACAGTAGTGATATTGTGATTAAAGATCAAATAATATCACCAACTAGCAGTCCAAAAAAATTTTTTTTTCACTTAAAAACTCTTTCCAGAGAAACCTTTTCGGCTATACTATAGCCATTTTCAACTCAACCACTTTTTACACTGTTTAGAATTAAATATGTTCTAGAAAGTACGAGGGTGTATTCCGTTCTAATTCTTTTCTAGAATTGTTTCAAATTTATAAAATGTTCATTTTTTAACAGTTTCCAAAACACATGTTTGGGTTTCCTGAGGATAAATCAGATTAATTTCAAAAAATTAAAAATATTCAGAATCAAAAATTAAGAATTAAAAAATAAATAAAAAATAAACTATTCAGTTCGGCACATTATTTCCATTCAATTATGCATTCTTTCATTCTTTTAAGGCATACTTCCATGCACTTAAGAATCCCTCCTTATCTTTCTCATTTATCACCTTCTTTCATTGGCTCTTTGTGTATATATGCAGTTTCTCTGCAGTATAAAGCTTACCTGGGTCTGTGACAGTATTAATTATCTTTGCCTCTTTCCATTTGATCTTGACATTATACTCATATGCCCATTTGGACAGTGCCGTTGTTAAATTCCCTTGACTAATATCCCGTTTATGCTGTATCTCCATTCTGCCAGCTGTCCCACGAGGGGGTTTCTGATTGGTGCTCCTCTCATCTGTCTGTAATACTTACCTTTGAATTTAAAGAATGAGTTGTGGCAGAGGAGGTCGATAAGTTCTCTGCAGAGTGCCAGGCTTGTCTGTTCTGAATGTAAATTCGTCAACAGGAACCTATATAACATAGGGATACCGGGGCAATGTTTAGCAATGGATAAAGTTTCTCGAAGTCGCATGTTGTAAAGGTTTCATCTCCTTTAAGTTCTACCTCCTTTAGCCTTTGTAAAATTCAGTTGTAAAGTTGATCACATATTGGTAGCCTGAGAGTTTGCTGTTGATCCATCTTGCCATTGCTCTTTCAAGGTGGTAAAGAGGTGATCGACATTTCTCAATTCACTTCCTAGATGTCGAAATCAAGATCGCAAATACAACCCTAGAAACATCTGTGTATAGGAAACCTGAGGCAACGCCTCTAATAATCCCAAGATGGTCAAATGATACATAGAGATACAAAAAAGCAGCAGAAAGAATAAAAGAAAGCCAGCATATAAAAGAGGACAGACAATCTTCCAAGCCCTAAGAAATGTCAAAGAGAAATAGTCATAAAAAAACACAGGAATCTATAGGATACCATTAGAAAACATGGACAAAAGCACTATGGAAGTGTATGTAGGGGCTACAACGAGAAATTCAAAGGACAGGATAGAAGAACATAGATGGGATATTAGTCAAGGGAATTTAACAACAGCACTGTCCAAACGGGCATATGAGTATAATGTTAAGATCAAATGGGAAGAAGCTAAGATAATTAATATGGTCACAGACCCAGGTGAGCTTTATACTTCAGAGAAACTGCATATATACACAAAGAGCCAACAAGAGAAAGTGATAAATGAGAAAGATAAGGAGGGATTCCTGACTGCATGGAAGTATACCCTAAAAGAGTGAAAGAATGTGTAATTGAATGGAAATAATGTGCTGAACTGAATAGTTTATTTTTTATTTATTTTTTAATTCTTAATTTTTGATTCTGAATATTTTTAATTTTTTGAAATTAATCTGATTTATCCCCAGGAAACCCAAACACGTGTTTTAGAAACTGTTAAAAAATGAACATTTTATAAATTTGAAACAATTCTAGAAAAGAATTAGAACGGAATACACTCTCGGACTTTCTAGAACATATTTAATTCTAAATGGTGTAAAAACTGATTGAGTTGAAAATGGCTATAGTATAGCCAAAAACGTTTCTCTGGAAAGAGCTTTTAAGGGAATAAAAAGTTTTTTGGACTGCTAGTTAGTGCTATCGTTTGATCTTTAATCACTGTATTACTTGAGAAAGCAGCATATTTTTGATATTGTGAATAGTGATATCATCAATAAATTCTGTTATTGGTTAATGCAGTTAACCTGCATTTGATTCTCTGACCCAATGGTCTGATGTATGAAAGGCATTCTTTTTGTATCTAGTTTTTGTATTTTTGTGTTCATTGAGTTTATTATGATAAACTGGAATGTAATAATAAATATTGGTAGTGGGTAATCCATAAATTTTGGGCATTTCCAACTTACAACCATTTTCAATTCATGACAGTATGGTTCGTAATTCTTTGAATTGAACTTCATCATAAATCGAGGGCTACCTGTAAGAAGGAAAATGTTTTAAGAAATATATTATAAACAATTTCAGGGCTAACCAAGTTGGCTAAGTGAGGAAAATATCAACTTTTAATTCATTTGACTCAGGATCAAATCCAAATAAAATTCTTTGGAAAATTTTCATATGGAGTTTGGGGACTGGTTTATTGATCCCATTCCCTACACTTTAACTGAGCCTAACAGGTGTGGAAAACTTGTGATAGGACTTGAATAACTCTGCCATTTAATAATTCTGAAAATAATTAGAAATATATCTTAAAAAACAACATCACGAGATATACAATTATGTCCTGATGCAGTGAAAATATATTTATGATTCACATAATTTAATATCAGTTGTTAACTTATGTTAATAAACACACAAACACACACACCAATTATTTCAATTTTTTTCTGAAATATTCAGATAGAGAACTTGATACAAAATGCTATTTTTAAGGTTAATTTCTTTATAATAATTGAACCTAATACTTGCCAAATTTTAATCTCTTGATATATTTTAATGGAAATTTTAATAATTTGAAGTAATTTAGGCTAATTTTTTAAGATTAATTTTAGCATCATCTTGTAATTAATAAATATACTAATGATTAAATCAAAGAGTGGCACCATCTATGAATTAATGATTAAACTAGAATTTATTTGAAAAAATCTGTTTCAGCCTGAGATCAACTAAGGACCTTTAGGTTACTGTCCCAACATCATAACCACTAGACCACTGAGACTACGTAGCAGATTGACTCTTCAGATAATGATATTAATTTAGAATTGCTTTTTGATCATAGACATCAGACTCTGCCAATAAATCTATTCCTGACAAGGCTTTTCAGCCATGGGTCCTCAATGGCACTAGCTAGGCAACACAGACCGGCACAGCCATTTTAGCATCAACTATTTTTTTTTACCAAACTTCGAGGAAATTACTCCAATTGAACCTAATACTAGCCAAATTTTCTTTATAATATGCAATTTTAATGAAAAAATTCAAAAAATATTATTTGAATTGAATCAAACAGTTAATTGAATAATATTGGAATAATAAGTATTATTGACAAAACATTGATAGCAGCAATTGCAAATATGAATTTTTTTCTAAATAATTGTCATATATTAGAGTATCATAAGTTATGAACCCTTTGTAATAAATTTAAAAGTTGTTAAGATACTTATTAATGCAGTGGTTTCCGAACTTTTTGTATCTGCACCCCTCTTTTTTCATAAAAAATTGGTACACCCTCTGATTTTCATAAGTGTCTAATTTTATAAATACTTTCTATTTACAAATTAATGTTACAAAACAATATGCCATATTTTGTTTAAATAAAGTTCTTATACATAAAAAATATATATTTATTATGGTGTAATAATTTTTAATACAATTAAACAAATTTTACAAAAAAAAAATGAAAAATAGAATAAATGTTTAATACAACATAATACAATATTTAATGAATGGATGGGCATGTTTTTCAGCACAACTTCTCTCAAATTGGAGTGTCGTTGAAGATATTGCTACTCACAATTGTTTTTCACTCACTAAATGAGATTGATATTTTGTCTTTAAAACAGCTACAGCAGAAAGTTTCTGGATACATGGATATATATACTGTGTTTATAACTCTTTTACTGATTCATTTTTTTTTCACACCAATTTGAATTTATTTTTTGTTTTTCTCAAAAATGATGTTTTCGTTAATTCTTCTGTACCCCCTTAATGGGGCATGCCCCACAGTTTGGAAAACACTGTATTAATGGATTCATATGCCAGTTTTCTCTATGAAGTTAATATGTGATCAACTTCAATGATTTAATTCTTTTAAAAATCTATGGAAATGTATATTTCTAATGTATATAACTTTTTTTAAGTTACAGGTAGTTCTTGGTTTATGAATTCCTGGATTTATGAATTTTTTTCAAATAGTTAACATCAAAAAATTGAAAATATGAACATTAATTGAAATAAATAAATTCTAAACATTCATAAAAAGGCATTTAAACCCATATACATAGATATACAATTTAGTAAAATTGGTGTTGTAGCAGAAACTTTGTCATCTGCTTTGAACTTGGAAAATTCAAAATGGTGGTCGAAAAGCAGAAATACCATGCTTTCTGATTTTACCAGAATATTATGTAAATATCTTTCACTTTCTGTTTCTGCCTAAAACAGTAGTTCATTTGTATAAAAGATCATCTACTTATCTATTTATAATAATGAAAACAAAAATTCTTTAATATTTATATGATGTAAATAATTTGTTTATTATTATTATTATTTGCTTGATTTTAAAGGCTGTATTTTCATTTATTTAGATAAATAAATCATTATTTAATCATACACATTGATTTTATATAATTTTATTGTGATCAAATTATATTGCTGAGAACAGAATTCCTGATTTTAACATTATGTCTATGAGAAATTGATTCTTAGTTTACAAATTCTTAATAAGTTCACTCCAGGAATAAAGCTCATAAAGAGAAGAACAGCCTTTATTTTAAACTCTCTTATGAATGAACTAATAGGTAGATTGAGGATTTGATAATGCTAATTGTCCAGTACTTCCAAATTATATTTAAAATAATCTAAAAAGTCCCCAAAACTATAATACAGTGGGGGATCGGTTAATGAACAAATTGGATAACAAACACTTTTTTGAAAGATTTTTATGTTCGGTTAATGAACACATGTTCGGATAACAAACACTTCACAGAACAAACTGTGGGACCGCGGTCTGGAGGTCTATCTCTAGTCTTAGGCAGACAGGCTCTCATTTTGGGTTGCTCTGCTCAGTGAACTAAAGAGTTGCTTTCACTGAACAGCATCATGCTTTCTGGAGGTCTACTTCAGGTCTTAGGCAGGCGAAATTGGGTTGCTGTGCTCAACCAACCAAAAAGAGTTGCTTTCTCTGAATAAACATGAAGTTAGAATTGTAACAGGCTGAACAAAAATGAAGTTAGGATTGTAACAGGGCTTCTTACAGGGCACTAGGCAGGCGAAGGCTCTCATTTTGGGTTGCTGTGCTCAGCCAACCAAAAAGAGTTGCTTTCTCTGAACAAAAATGAAGTTAGGATTGTAACAGGGAGCACTGTCATTATAGAACACATCTTCACTTGATTGGGCTTGTTGATAGCCCTATGTGTAGAAGATGTCATATGAGGAGGCTCCTCTTCACATTTTGTGTGAATGTGTGGCCCTTTCATGGCTTAGGCATGAACTCTTGGGGATGTATTTTCTTGTTCTGGAGGATCTCGCTACTGTCCCATTGAGGAAAATACTGTCTTTTGTTTTAAAGACAGGTCTTCTTTTGGGATGATTAGATTGGGGGTGCACAATAGACCATTATTGATCACGGTGCTTCGGCTGGGTAGGCTCCTCCCTTTTCTACTACTATTACTACTGGGACCCGCGGACTGAGAGAATGACAGGTCAACCTGATGGCTGCGTGTTAAAGCTGTGGCTTAATATTCTGGAGGATCCGGGGGTCCCACTTCTTCAATTTTTCAGGAGGGATTTGGGTCCAGCTCATTGAAACCCATCTTTCAATCTACCGGTTGATCCTGTCATGGGTGTTGGTCAGCCTGTGATGATGGCAGCTCTATAAGTGGCCGCCACCAGATAAAAATATTCCATGAGGATATTTTGGCTTAACTAACCTAATGGAATGACAGGCTTAGGCCTTGTGCAGACTTATCGGTAAGGATGGAAGAACAGTAGTTTTCCCGATTAAAATGAACTCGGAGACAACGTAAAACAAATCAAAGATTTATTAAAGAAGGTAGGAGAGAGATTTTGCAATTTTTCAGTCTTAGAATGGTACCCATACCAGGTTGAGGTCAATAGGCTTGGGAATCTCTACCACAACAATGCTATTAATCATTTCTGAAATATCCTGAAGGAGAGAGAAAAGCAATCGATATTAGACAGATTCTTTATCAGAAAATAAACATAATTAGATTAAAATGCAAGAATATTTATATATATATTATTGTTATTACATATAAATAAACATAGTAAGAAATTATATAATTTTTTATTTATGTTGTTTTGGGTCTCTGGAACGAATTAATCAAATTCTCGTAAAAACCTATGGTAAATCAATGATCGGTTAACGAACATTGTCTTGGAACAGATTATGTTCGTTAACCAATCACCCACTGTACAGTATTTTATTAATTATACTAATGTATACATATGATACATAGATATAATTAATATTATAGTGTATATAAATTAATGATAATAAATTGAGTTTTGTCTGTCCATTAATTTTAATAGTTTTATTTGGATGAAATATTTAGAACAACAGATCTTATCTGTTTTTTTCAAAATCCACACATAAGAGGTCTACTTCATAAGAGTTTACAGCAGGGGTGGTCAATCTTTTATGATTCATGCATCAATTTTTTCATTTTCTTTAGTTACGATGCACCATACAAACTTACGCCCCTTTTCAGCCCTTTTAAAATATGATATATGGATATATTTAACAGTCAGATTTTTATGTATAGATATAGATTAGATATCTCTAATAGCACACCACCACGTGATTACTAAGCTAATCAAAGTTTAACTTAAGCATATTATGGCTAAATAATGTAATGTAAGCTGTAATCAATAGAAAATTAGAGAAAGATTTAAAAAAAAACTTATAAAAACCTTTTAATATGAAATCTGAAGTTCAGTAGTTTAATGAAATAATATACAGCACAATACTCAATATCTATCATTAATTTAGTAGCTGAGCTGTCTCATTGGGGTCACATGCAACAATGATATGGCCATTATGATCCAATGAGACTGCTTAGTTACCAAAGATACAATCATGGTAATCCAATGATATCAGCTAGCTAATATGTCATGTGGTCACTGTAACCCAATGAGGTTCCTCAAATAGTGTTAATCTTCCATCTTAGATTTTATATCAAGTAATTTATGCCAATTATAATATATGAAATCATTTTCTAATAATCAATACCTGTCAATGTAAATAATACCTGTAAGTTTAATAAAATATATTTTCCACTTTTGAAATGAGCTGAATTATTTACATTGAATAAGAAGTGGGAAGAAATTATGCATCAATACCTGTCTTTAAACCTTCGTGTGTAAATCATGAAACAAACAAAAGTTTGTTTCATAAAAATCTGTTCAGCCATTCCTGCATTATAAGTGAACATGCACATGCATGCATTTCAGATTTATAATATATATAGATAAATTGTATAAGAAATTTTTAAAAATTTTTCTGTGGGGTTCAGTATGTAACTTCTAATCATGCAATGATGTGCCACTTTTGGCACAAACACTATAGGCTGGCCATCCCTGGTTTACAGTATATTATTATTTTTATGTATATTTCAACATGTTAATATTTAAATTCAATATATTATAATTTATTAATTTATATTCAAAATGATAAAAAGTAAATTCAATTTTGAAATTCATTAATAGAATATTTTTATATTAATGTAACTGAAGTTGGTCTAAGTCATAGACTGAAAATGTTTTTAATAAATAAAAATGTTTCCTGTTTAATTCTTGAATTGTTTAATATACATTATACATAATATATTTAACTTTTATATATAGTGCGCGCCAAAGTGAACGCAATAGCAGCGAAAAAGTTAAAGTCCAGTATAAGTTAAAAATCGTATTTATATCAGTTGGTATAAAAGAAGAATTCAGAAAAAATATCGAACGTTATTGTTTATACAGAATGAATATTCCAAACAAGAAAAAGTGTAGAAAATCGAAAAATAAAAGAAAAAGTTAGAAACGGAATATAAACCAATGATGATGATAAACCAGAGTACGATGCATCGATAGCCGCCGCCATGTTATTTCAGTCGCGGGACGCGTTTCATGTCATCACGTGATCAACACGATGACTCTCGCTTCCCAGCCTTATTCAAATTAGACGAAGTCGACACGCGCTACTCTATATCTATATACCTTGACGCGCTACTTCGAACATTATCAAGTAGCGAACGCGTTTTTACTTATTTCATTTTCCAATATTAACTTATTTTCATAGTTTGTCAAATATCTTTTATATAAAAATGTCGAATAACATGTAATTATTATTTTACTTCTTTCAACGAAAGAAAAGCTGCCTTTTATGATACGTATTTTTAAAAAATTTTAAACAATACAGAATTATCTGGCTTTATAATAAAGACACTCCGATTTTATTATTCATATATGTACTTAACTATATACAGTATAAACAAATAATTTATTTCTTAAATTTATATTTTAATATTTTCCTTACACTTAATTTTTTTTAATTTGTATCCTATACCCGATTCTAATATTACATTATTTACTTTTTATATGGTGTGTTCACACATTTTCTGTAAAAGTAAGTGCAAGAAATGACTATTATTGAATTTTCTGACAATATCTCTTGAACTTAACTACTATCACCACAAAGTAATATAATTTCAATTTTCTCTTGTAAAGAGAGTCTTGATGGCATGTTTACAATTACCAGATGAAACATGGAAACCTCTAGCATACCTTGCAAAGTCGCGGACGTACAGGTAGGCCTCGATTAGTGCGAGTTCGAATAATGCGATATTCGA
>AYEL01060706.1:0-17446 GCA_000484575.1 Olivierus martensii | reverse complement strand
AGTTTCAAGGCCCATATTTGTAAAATTCTACTCGAAAAGAAAAATAAAATAATGGATACTTTATACAGATTACGTATACACTAGCGAGATTACTCCAAATTGTGATGAAATAATTAACCATGAAAATAGTAAATTTCACCATTCAGATTAAATTGTAAATTTGTTTTTAAAAAGTTAATTGCGTAGGGGTAACTATACTTTGTAACATTCTTTTGTATAGGTTGTCAGCAATCAATCAGTTTGATAAAATATAGTACTTATGTTTTTAAAGAAAATTATCTGAATTTATTAATTCATAGGACGAATTATTTTCTAATGTTTCTAATGAAAAAAATACCTTCTACGGATGCTTTTGAATTCTTTGCATATAAAAAAAACTATGAAAATAATACAAGAAAAATATATTTTTAAAATAATATTGATACACGAATATATTCTTTATGTAGGCTAAGTATCACAAAAATGGGTACACACGATAGCGAGATTGACAAGAACATGTGCGGATAAATTGGTGCAATCATTATTTTTGTCCCATGTGATGGTGAAAGAAATATGCTTATGCAAAAATCAATCTTGATTGAACGTGAATAGTCATTTTATGTTAAAATAGTTTTATTAATTATTAATAGATTAGTTAATGTTATCATCAATAGTTTCATTTTATAATTGCATAATGGCGCCATAAGGTTAAATTCATCCTTTAGTATATTTCAATTTTTATACGGCCCGCTTCATCCTGAAGATTGTTTATCCGGCCCTCGACAGAAAATAATTGCCCACCCCTGATCTAGACACTACAAAACAAATACCAGATCTGCAATTCGGCTTCCTCCCTCGTCGCGGCACACTAGAAGCCTTAATGACTATTCAAAGGTTGATTGCGATAGCCAGGGCTCTCCACCATTGGACATACATCCTCACTCTCGACCTGAAGGGCGCCTACCATTCAGTCTGCCAGGCAGCACTCATTACCAAACTAGCCAAACTTGGAATCAACAGGAGGGCTCTTGATTGGCTACAGCAGTTTGTTTGTCGCCGCAGATGCCGGATTCGCTGGAGGGGGCCCCCTCTCTTCTCCTCGCCCATTTCATCAAGGAGTTCCGCAGGGAAGCGTTCTCGCTCCGATCCTGTTGACAAGTTACCTAATTGACCTCTGGGAAAATATCCCAGTCGGCGTAACCTGTGTAACTTACGCTGATGATATTTTCCTGATTGCAGCAGGACTGAATCAAAACTCCACGGTCACTCGTCTTCAACCAACTTTGACACAGTTAGAATACTGGGCAACCCAATAGAGCCTCCATTTCACTGCAGCCAAGAGCGCGGTACTTGACGTTTCACGAAAACACCGACGTCCACCAGTGAACCTAATCTTAGATAACCTGACCATCCCACAGGTCGGCCAACAAAAAATTCTCGGAGTGATTTTTACCAACTCGTTTACCTGGGCGGGACATGTTGAATACCTGCGGACAAAAGTCAGAAAAGCGATCCAGTATCTACGAGTTTTCTCGTCTGCTCGAAGGGGCGCCCGCGCCTCTCACCTACTCCAAATCGTGCATTCTACCATCAGAGCGATAATTTCATATGGATCCCCTCTCCTTGTTACGGCTCCGTTGTCCACATTAAACAGACTAAAGTAGCACTTGGTCTTCCTCGCACAACTCCATCACCGATATTCCTAGCGGAGGCGGGAGTTTTCCCACTTGACATCAGTTTCCATCTACACGCCATCCGACTTTTTCTCCTACATATAATATGGGGCAAGTGGTCTCCACTCTCATCCTATTTTCGAAATCAACAGTATCTCCATTTCTATCGCTGGCCAACACATCAGACACCATTTGAATACTACGCAGCTCACTGGACGAGGGAAGCAGGAATCCGGGTTCACGATCTAAGCTCATTCGTTCCTCCGCCACCAGTGTGGGAACCGCTGGAATACCGCATCTGGGATAGTGAGCTACCATTCCTACAGTCAAGACTGCCGCCCAATGCACACAAAACTCTGTTCTTAGCCGAAAGCCAAATTCGCTGGCCCTCATCCTTACTGGTGGGAGTCGATGCCTCGAAAGTTCCAGAGAGAACGTTGATTGGAATCGTTATCCATTCCTGGGCCTACTCAGCTACTTTTTCCGTCCATCGAGACAGTTCCGTGTTTGCGGCGGAGGCAGCAGGGCTCCGAGTAGCCCTACGACTAACAAAGACGGCGAAATCTACAGTTACCATCTTCACAGACAGTTTGTCTACCTTACACGCTATACAGGTGATCCCGTCGTCCCCATCGTCAATTCTACAAATCTCTGAACTAATCTCCGAGACGAACCACCCTCTGACCTTTGTCTGGACACCCGGTCATGTGGGGATACCGATCAACGAGGCCGCTGATAGACAACCTCGACACCCAACCTTAGATGGCTCCGTCTGGCGATCGCTGGAAATGCGCGACGCATTAGCCTCGTTCCTGGCAACTTCAACAAAGAGCAACGTCAACTTCTCCAACGCTGGCAGGGTACCGCTACAGGGGCTCGTATCACCCACATACGCCGCTTCCAACGCTGGCCAACAGATAACTGCTCATCTAGAGAACTGGAAGTACTACTGGTACGTCTTCGTACGCGCACAGCCCCCTGAACGCCTTTCTATATTCACGTAAACTTGCCCAGTCACCGAAGTGTCCACATTGCGGTCAACTGGAGACGGCATTCCACTTTCGGATCGAGTGCCCAGAATACCTCAGTGCACGGACAATTCTCGGAATTGACCTACACCTCATCATTTCTTCACAATGAAATCTGGACCGACTGTATTGGCCAGCCCCTAATGTGAACACTACAACTCACATCTCCCGACTGGAAAAATATATTCGGACTACTCGTCGTTTCAACTAGTTTTTCCAAAGAACACTCGTTATCGGAGGAAAAAGCCATTGCTATACCCTCCATATTAGAATTGAAGAAGAAGAAGACACAGCGAAGACTCCCCTGTGGGTAGGGGGCAAGAATATACCCACCGTCCGACCCCGTGTGGAGTAAAAGGCTCCTAAAGGGATCACTTCGCGTTGGTGGTTCCGAGGTCCGTCACTGGGGGCTCATTTGTGGGCTCCTATACGGAATCGGGACTGCTCCAGCGGTGTCCATATCCGTCACTGGGAGCCTGCGGTGGGGCCTCATACGGACTCGGATCGCCCGGCGGTTTGCCTGCCTCATATCTGGCTTTCTCACTTTCGTTTTCTTTAGCGCGCGTTTCGTATTCGGGGGACAAGTCATTACATAACCCCCATAGGAAAAGGGCAAAAAAAAAGACACAGCGAGGTCCCTCCATATTACAATCGAAGAAGAAGAAGAAGACACAGTGAGGTGTTGTATTAGCGTAGAACTGGTTAAGTGACATTCAAATTTCTTGTAAAGGTCTACAATTGCTTGAAGTTTGTATCGGTGGTGGAGGTACAGATAGGCCTTGATTAGTGCGACTTACAAAAATGATACTGTTTTTCAGTTAGTGTGAGCAAATATTCGCGACTTATAAAATTGATACCATTTTTCAGTTAGTGCGAGCAAATATTTGATTAATGCGGTAGGCCTCAATTAGTGCGAGTTCGAATAATGCAATATTCAATTAGTGCAATAAAAATGATACCGTTTTTCAGTTAGTGCGAGCAAATATTCGATTAAATAAAATTGATACCATTTTTCAGTTAGTGCGAGCAAATATTCGATTAATTTAAAATGATACCGTTTTTCACTTAGTCCGAGCAAATATTCGATTAAAGCAAGTTGTAAGCATAGACCAGTCTTACTAACAAAGCTCCGCCTCCTTTTACGATAGCATAGACCAGTCTTACTAACAAAGGTCCGTCCCTTTTTATGATGTCCTGTCCAATTAACAAATTAATGTTAATTTTCAGTTAGTAAAACCGGATGAGGAGCAGTCCAAGAACAATCACTTGGCTTTGTGAAACACCAGAAAGATGGGCTTTTTGCCATTAGCTATTTAACATTAACATGAAACACCAGAAAGATGGGCTTTTTGCCGTTAGCTATTTAACATTACAATTATTCAGCTTTATTATCGTATACATACAGTATAGTACAGAATTTTCTTTTAAAAAGTATCGAAATGGATAAAAGGAAGAACACTTTTGATGATGTTTAAAAGTATCGAAATGGATAAAAGGAAGAACACTTTTGACGATAAAACAAGAAACAAAAAAAAGAAGAGGTTAGTGATTATGCTAGAGCAAAAAATGGATATGATTGAGATTTAGCTTTGCTACAGTATAGTACAGATTTTTCTTTTTTAAAAAGTACGGTATCGAAATGGATAAAAGGAAGAACACTTTTGACGATAAAACAGGAAAAGGTCGAAATGGATAAAAGGAAGAACACTTTTGATGATAAAACAGGAAACCGAAAAAGAAGAGGTTAGTGATTACGTTAGAGCAAAAAATGGATGTAATTGAGCCACATAAAAGCGGGGCTCAACTTCCGCTTTCGATTTGGCGGTTGGTTTGATGATGGCATGAGACGCAATTCCTGGTAAGTTATTAATTTAGATGATGAACAACGATGTAAAATATGAAAATAAATATTTCTTAAACAGTTAGTATTGTGGTTATTCATCGTGAGGTTGGCTAATGGCTGGAATCTCACAAAGAAAGAACCAATTACCATATTTTACATATACAGTAGTTAATACTTCGAATAGTGCGAGAAATTCGTACCCATTATTCGCCAGGGTTGCCACTGGCCTGGAAAACCGGGAATTTCGGGAAAAGTCAGGGAAACTGCTGTTTTTTCCTAAAACCAGGAAAAATCAGGGAAAATTTTTTCTGAAGTTATGTTTCGAGTGATTTTTAGCGCTAAAAATGACGATGTAGCGGCGTTTTGTCGCTCCGTGAAAGAGATTATTATGCGAAACTCAGGGTGCATCCAGTTGGTAAGCAGCTGACTAATAATCTCTCAGCAGACCGTCTAGCTGTCAACTGGACGGTCCGCTTAGTATAAGTGACGTCATCAATTGCTGAATTTGCTGATAAGCGAAGTCAGCGCTAACATTTGTTTGCTACTTTAGCTGAGTTTGTCATCTAACGATTATGATTAAAATAGATAAAATTTATATAAACTTATTTAATCCTAAGTTTTCTATTCTTTTAAATTTAAATTTGAAACAAGGATGTGTGAGAAAATAAATTTTCTAAGAAATATTATTTATTAGTTTAACTGCCGTTGCTGTTGCAGCCGCGCGCGCGACGAAAAATTGCATAGTGTGACCACAGCTTAAGTGCAGCCTCCTCCGGGCGAGGAAACGTCGGGCATTGCGCCTGGCACGACGACTAGGAGATGAGGACTGGTGGCGAGAATACCAACGCCTATCAGCTTGTTTACGTCGTGAGCTCCACCAAGCTCGACGCCGGTGGTGGGATAACTTTTGTCGCACGGGCGCGACGTCGGGGTCAATTTACCGTATGTTCCGTAGATTCCGCGCACAAAACCCAGCCAACGAGATATCGACGGGGATCCTCCACACTGCAGAAGTTCACATCCTCATGGACCCGAGATTTCAGGCAGAGGAATTTAACGCCTTCTTCTTCCGCTCCCGCCTACAGGGAACCTTTGGCCCCCTCCCCGCAGTTCAACAGGTGTACCCATGAACCCTGGATTTCGATTTCACCCGGAAGGAACTACGGAACATACGGTAAATTGGGGAGGCAATTCACGACTCAAAAGACAGTATCCCGGGGGCAGACAAGGTCTCCAGCCGTCTGATAAGATCATTGGACAGTCACAACAGGAACGCCCTTCTCCACTTGTATAACCACAGTTGGACTACGGGAGAGATTCCCCCTCTTGGACATCTGCCACAATCGTCCCTATACGAAAGCCGAAGGGATCCCCTTCAGAATTGACATCCTATCGCCGAATTGCTTTAACATCCGTCTTGGCGAAGATCTTTGAGTGTATGCTCCTAAGATGTTTACTGCACCATCTAGACCAGAGGTGGGCAAAAGGCGGCCCGCCGCATAAACTAGAACTCAATTTAGTAAAACAGTGCAAATGATGACGTATGTGAACTAAGCGCTTGCCAACTGGATGCACCCTCTGTGTGCATTAGTTCTTTCGTCAAGGTCAAGTTTACAAAATCTGCAAGGTGTTGACTTAGCATCCATGTAATCAGGCGAGTTTTAGTAAAAAGTTTATTTCACTTTTAAGCGATCAGACACATCGCATCACATACTGCAGAAGTGTATTATGATGCGGTAGCTTGTACCGACTTTAATTTTGCGATTTTCACGTGCCGGATTTGATGAATGTTATACACTGGGTGACATTGAAAATGCAACACCAAGAAGGAGTGGCCAGAAAAGTATACAAATTTCACGTTAGACGCACCTCACCGAGTTATGCAAATGATGTGAAATGCGCATCTCTCCAGCACACGTTGAATAAGATATAAGGGGAGGAACCTGCAGAATGGGCAATTTTCGTGCCGTTATTTCTGCTAGGGAAATCATCGTAGAAATTTTGTTCTTGTCTCAGAGGATGCATATAATAGCAGAGAATGCCAGGCTGCCGTCAACGGAGGCAGTTTCAGCAAACAGATGATTTTACGAGGGGCAGGTGATCGGTCTGAGAAGGGCAGGTTGATCCATACGGCAAATTTCAGCGGACACACACCTGGACGCGTCCACAGTGCACCGGCTCTGGCGAAGATGGTTGGAACAAGGAAATGTGGCCCGTTTGAGGGGTACCGGTGCAGCCAGAGTAACGTCAGCACGCATGGATCGACGCATCCGCCGACAAGCGGTGGCGGCCCCGCAAGCCACTTCTATCTCCATTCTGCAGCATGTTCAAGACACCCTGGATGTTTTCATATTGACCAGAACCATTTCCCGTTGATTGGTTGCTAGTGGCCTGCATTCATGGCGTCCGTTAAAAAGATTGCCATTTGATCCCACAGCATAGACTCCAACGTCTGCAATGGTGCTGGGCTAGAGTAACGTGGACGACGGAATGGCACAGAGTTGTGTTCTCAGATGAGTCACGCTTCTGTTTCTCCAGTGATAGTCGCCATGTACGAGTGTGGCGTCGACGTGGAGACAGGTCCAATTCGGCAGCAATTGTGGAACGCCCCACCGCGCGACAACGCGGCATCATGGTTTGGGGCGCAATTGTGTACAATTCCAGGTCACCTCTACTTCGTATTCGGGGCACTATGACCGCCCAACAATACGTGGATGATGTGCTGCGGCCGGTGACACTCCCCTACCTTTAGAGAGTGTCCAATGCCCTTTATCAGCAGGATAACGCCCGATCACACACTGCTCGCATCAGCCTGTGTGTTCTGCAAGGTGTACAGATGCTTCCCTGGCCACCATTCTCCCCTGATCTCTCACCAATCGAACACATTTGGAATGTGATTGGACGCCATTTGCAGACCTTGCCAGTGCCGCATTCAGAAGACGAATTGTGGCAAATGGTTGACAGGGAATGGCAAGGAGAACCATTCCTCAGGAGGCCATCCGTGCTCTCATTGACTCTGTACCTATACGTGTTGCTTCGTGTATCGCCGCCCATGGTGGTCCTACAACCTACTGAGCCGACGCTGTTCTCGCTCTGTATTATGAATATCATTTCAAAATAAAGATCACTTATGGTTCGTTACTGTCTCTCTCTGTTTGCCGAGTTTCATCTCTTTCTGGCCGCTCCTTCTTGGTGTTGCATTTTCAATGTCACTCAGTGTAGCCTCAAATTTAGGCGCCTAACTTCCTGTGCATTTGCTCCTTACGCCAAAATTTTAGAAAGTCTGAGACAAAAAGCGACGCAGACAAGGCTGACTCAGTTTTTCAACACAGTTCAGAAAGACAATTTGTCAACTATCACCTCAAACATCTTCCCACATCAAACAACTACCCATCAAAAATAAGATTTTATTTATTACATAGTTAATGTTTTAAAAAATTAAAGATTACTGTAATTATAATACTGTATATTGTACTATACACTACATATACTGTAATTATTTGTAAGTAATGCAATACATATTAAATAGGGTATCTGTAAACAGAAAAAACACATAAACCAAGTATGAAAATGTAGAGAAGAAAGGTTCGCAGCAACCTAATTCTGTATTTATGTGTCGCTATTCACTATTCGCTAATTCAGTATTCGTGAAGAATTTACAGAACGTAACTACCGCGAATAGCGAGATTCGACTGTATATATATATGCAAGATAGCTTGAGTGATGAAAATATCCAGCCGTAATCAATGGATTGATAAACTTCAAATATGTACATTTAGGTCACAGAAAAAAGGGAAAAAATCCAAAATCCCATTTTTTATTTTTATTTTAACAGCCTCAAAAAATTGAAAACTAAAAATATGATATTGTTGTCAACAGATGGCGAGATCGGCAATTCGATTATTTTAAAAATAAATTTTTTACTATTAGATTTATTTTATTATTAACATTATATTTTTATTTGATTTTAAATACTTAAATAATAATAAAATATTATTTAAATTAAAAATTTAATGCCTTGGTGAATTAAAATCAATATTCTTCATCATTCACAATTTACGCAATTTGTCAATCAAGTTAACTTCGACATCTTTCGCTATTTCGTGATATCCCTATTAAATATATTATAAATATTCCTATTAATATATCTATTTAAACAGCCTTTCTCAGACTTAGTTCATAATTTTCGACAGTCATTTTCAGAATTATTATTAGTATGCAAGAATAGAAACATCTTTTTCATACTAACTACAGACACAGAAACATAAAAGTACTTTAAACATTAAAGTGACTTATTAAGGATTTGGTCAGTGTTTTCCAAACTGTGGAGCGCGCCCCATTGGGGAGGCGCGAGTCTATTCCAAGTGGGGCGTGCAAGAAGTCTTTGTGTACCTGAATCTACTGTCTGACAAGTTTCCAACCTTCGTTTTAGCACTATCCACGATTTCAAATTATCTACATGAGTTTTTGAGTCTTCATGCTTTCTTATTACCTCACCAATATTTTCCCAGTTTCTATAACCTTCATTGAAAAGGAAGTTAATTTTGAATTTCCAAAAATAGTGCAACAGAAACAGAACACGGAATCTTTTGACACAGAATATACCAACCAATCTCTTGAAACTTGTTCTCCATTTTTTAAAACCCTTCGATAGTGTTTTGCACTAAATCTCCGATTTGAATTTTGATTGTCAAATGGGAAATCGTAATCGAATAAAGGAGATTTAATTCTATTTATTCTAAAATTATATAATTTTGAATTTAGCATCTCGGGCAAAAATAGAAAATATCATGTACCATAAATGGTGCGCCAGGGACCCAAAGGGTTTTTTTAATTTTCTAAAGGAAAGTAAATATGGAGATAGTATTATCTAAAGGAAAATAAATCTGGAGATAGCAACGATGCAATTATTAGAAACCAGCAAAGCAACAGGCGTATCATATTCAACCTGTCGAAGAATAATTGTTGACAGAACTGCACCGGATTCGGAAGAAGTAATTCGAACCCCAGATAAAAAAACGACCAAGAGATATCTGCATTAATTGATGTGTCGACGAATTTGATCTTTCTGTTATTCGGGCAACTGTGTCAGAAATTATCAGAGAAAATAAATATCCAACCGTACCGAAAATTTTAGTACGTGTAAGATAGAAAATAAACTACGAAGGAAGCGAAGATCGCTTCGTCGAATAATGAAAAATAAACTTCACTTCAAATACGGCAAGATTGATAATAGATCGTTTTTCATAGAAAGATCAGATGTCCATCGTCACAGATATTTACAACAGATACACCATTTTAGAGAAAAGTTAAGTAATTTTGTATATTTAAATGAGACCTAGGTAAAAGAGAATCATTCTAAGTAAAAGCAATGGCATGATAATTTATCTGTTAAGGGTCGAAAATTACCTCTTGGGAAAGGTCGATGTCTTATCTTGATACATGCAGGTGGTGAGGGTGGGTTTATACAAAACGCAAAATTATTATTCCGATCTGGTATTAACTCCGAAAATTATCATGATGAAATGGATGGAAATAAATTTAAACATTGGTTCCAATCACAATTATTACCAAACATCCCTAATAATTCTGTCATCATAATGAATAATGCACCTTATCATAGCATGTTGCAAGAAAAACTTCCAACATTAACATCTAGAAAAGCTGAAATGATAGAATGGCTCAATTGTCATGGAATTTCTTGCTCTCCGAACATGTTTAAACATGATTTTTAAGAAATAATGAAACAACATAAAAAAGAAAAACAAAGATATGTGATTGATGAAATAGCATCTCAAAATGGACACAGCATTATCAGATTACCTCCTTAACACTGTGACTTAAATCCAATAGAACTAATTTGGGCACAAGTAAAGGAAGCTATCAGAAGAGAAAACACAACTTTTAAACTCAACGATGTTGAAAAATTAATTGATTCAGCAATCATAAAGGTCTCATCAACAAATTGGCAGAAATGTATTGACCATGTTATTAAACTAGAAAAATTATATTGGGAAACAGATGGAATTATCGAACAACAAGTGGAATCATTAATTATTAATGCTACAGAAAATAGTAGTGATTCAGATTCTGAAGTGTCTGATGTGGGTTGTTTATCTTCATAATATTTTATGAAAAGGCTCTTTTTTGTTAGTGTAAAAGCAGTTAATGAGGGAGAATCTGAAATGTAAAAAAGGTTTGTTACATACAGTGAACATGAAAATAAAAATATTTTGATTGAAGTTTGATTTCTCTGAGAATAATTCTATCAAGTTATGTGTTTATCACATATCTATTTTTTGCAATTCTAATCATGGTGGCAGGATTGCAGATTGAGAGCTGCCAGTCCTTGATTGGAACTACTACTGTATATACTTGTACTGAATAATGTAGTAATTTATTTATCAAAGTTTAGTGCAAAAGGAAATAAATTAGATTTCATTTCCTTTACAGTATATTTTTTGAAATTGCAGGATAATGTCACAGGTTTCTCATTCACTATGGGAGGCTGGCAGCATTTATTCTGCAATCCTGCCCACGTATTCATCGAAAACACCCTTGTATGTTAGCAATTTCAGTCCAATTTATTCTCTATATAACAACCATTTTAAGGGAGAGTTACACTAAAATTTGACTAAAAATGGCTAAAATATTGATCTCTTGAAAATTGATATTATTTAATCTTTATCTCTTTTACTATCAAATGGCATTTGTAATTTTTTGAAGAAAGCATAATTATGCTTTTGAAAAAGTGTAATTAAACTTCCATTTTGAGAAAAAGCAATTTAAAGTTTCAAATATTTTGAAAATTCTTCAACTAAGGAAATCAAATATTCAAAAACTATTTGACATAGAAACATGAATTTTGGCAGATATATACTATAATTCAATAGGAACAGGATAAGGTAGTTTTAAGTCTTTTAAATTAATATAAATTTGATTTATAAATTTTATAATAAAAAAGTAGGAAATTTACTGGTGTATGAAAGTTGAATAATATTTTGTTTTTAAGTATTAATCCTATGTGAATGAAACTTATCCTATCTTGTTTTGACATCATTTCTGAAGGTAGAGAGTATAATTTCTTTATCCTAACATTTATATTTTTTACAAATTTGATTTCCTAATAAAACATCATAAAAAATTTTTTTATTTTTTTTTTTAATATATGAGAAAATTTTAATTGTAAAAACATTAAATATAATATTCTTTCTCATATATATAAATTTCATAACATTAACTTTAAAATAAAAAAAAATAAAAAAATTGGTGTAACCCTCTTTTAAATGACAAAATCGTTGCATACTTCCAACAGGCAGGAAAGTGTGGCTTTTTCAGACACTTGTTTAAAATGTTTAAACAAATTAAATGTTTAAAATGTAATAATGGTGATTCTAATAGATCATAACATTCAAGTTTTGTTTATTCTATATAATTAAAAAAAATAAACAGGTTTTATTGCAAGATTGCAATGAATTTTACACTTTCTAACAGCAGCAATTTCACTTGAATGGTGAAAAAATTGATAAGTGAAATTATTTAAAAATAACGATAAGCTTTATAACTTTTTCCCGAAACCTCTGCCTGTTTCAAAATTTTTGGGGACTTTATTCATTTATTAATGAATATATATATATAATTTATGATAAATACAAAATATAAATAAATATATTTTGTATTTATTATATATATATATGTTATAAGTACATAATAAATAAGTTGCATTTTTTAATTATATAATTAAAAATATAGAACTTAATATTATTAAAACTGTACTTAGTTTATTAAGTAGATGCCATTAAGCAGTCTTACGTTTATTTATACTATAAAAAGGCGTATAAATAATGCGAAAAACAGTATAAATTAACTTTTTATCATATTGCAAAAGATAAGCCTATGTCGTCTGCGATTTCACTAACGGAAGTATCTGGAATAAGTAATGCTCTGTTTCCTGACCGTTTCTGATTGGTTGAATAACATTTTCTCAAATACGCATGCGTCTTTTCCTCCAACTTTCGTGCCGGGAACTATAAAAATCACAAAAAAAATTTTATTCTTAATCGGTTCAGCAGTTTTACAAAGGTAGTTATATATTTTTAACTTTAAATGTGCACAGCATAGCGACCAAACCTAAACACTAGGAATATAAATGACAAAAGGTGTGATTTGAATCGGTTTAAAATTTTTCGTACTCAGAGCTAATTATCTAGAATTAGGGCTTAGATAGCTTTTTTTGTTAGGGAGGGATAATACAGGTCCCGCTTGCGTCAGAGAGGCTGCGTTGTGCGCAAGAAATAATTCATAAAATAGCGCGTACAAAAATTTATTTAATAATTAAAAGTAAGCTTTATAAAAACCCCCGACGCATGAAGTAAATATCATTAAATACACCTAAGAACCATCCCGATTAAACCAGCCTTTAAACAAAAAACAAACCGCATTAAAATCGGCTCATCCGTTTGGGAGCTACGATGCTACAGATAGACACACAGACAGAGGCTTCAAACTTATAACACACCTCTTTTTGGGTCAGGAGTTAAACACTGCTGAATTTGAGCGTCACTGACTAAAATTTTCAATAAAAACTGTTGAAATAAAGACAATTTAGCGCGAAAATCTTTGAAAAAAGCAAAGTATTTCTACCCAAAAATTGCCTTTATTTTGGACACGGACTAAAACTTTTGAAAGAATTTGAGAGTCACAGACTTATCTTTGAAACAAATTGAAGAAAATAGAGAAAAAATTTTAAAAAAGTGAATTCGTTTTATTTTGGAACATATTTTGAAACTTCCGACCTCGAGAGGGGAAGAACCCCTGCCCCCTTATCTACGCCCATGCTATAAATTGTTGAGGATATATAGCAAAAAGTTTTATTGAAATCGGTTTAACGTTCTCTAGAAAATCTCGATTAAACATAAATACGTAAAAAGTGAAGCCGGTTGAAAAAATCATTGAGTGAATTTAGAATGTTAGGTGTATAACAAATAATACCCACTTACCTCTAAAAATCACTTTTCATATCCACTACATATTTTTTTTTTGTCAACAGATGACGCCACACTCCATTCTGGTAGTTTTCAACTATGTGGCGGGGCGAAACAAGCCCTTCCACAAGCTGCCCACTCCCCGCGGAGGGGTCAGACGGATTGTGGAGATGGGGACCGATGGGCCGGGCCTGGATCCCATAATAAATATTTTCAAGGGGTGGGACCCGAGTCCTCCAGAATGGAAAGCCGAAGCGTTTCCACTCGGCCGACACGTAGCTCACATTTGAATTCATTACAAAGTGGATGGATTTGAACTGATTTTTTCTTTTTGGAAAAGAAAACTAAGGGCGCTCAGTAGAAAGCTGCATCGGGGCGCCGACCCCTAGAGCCGGCTCTGGATAAATAGCTCCAGTCTTTTCAAAAAATTTACTAGAATGCCTTCGAGTGAGTTTGAATAACTGTTGCAGATGATTGGTCCGAATATAAAATATGACCTCAATCCTTTAATTTTATTTAAAACGGATTTCGTATCCATTTGATATCACCCAACTCTTATATAGCATCATGTTGTGCTTCCCGGTTTAATATAACAAACATCTTTCATCTAGTATTAATTTATTGTAAAATGGTTGTGTTATATTAGGCAATTAAAAAAAAAAAAAATTGCAAAAGTTTCAATTTTTAAAGTTACAACATTAAAGTTTAACAAAAACTTTAAAGTTACTTTTATTTAAAAAAGGAGCTACTATGTAAGTCTACATATTTGACTACATTCAATTTAATGAATGTAGTCAAATATGTAGACTCTTACATAGTTCATTTTATTTTTTAATTTCAAGAAATCTTAATTGGCAAGAGGCAAATGTAATCCATGAAGTCAAGTTCAAATCTTGCCATTAACATTTGTTATTTATAATATGGATAATGGTAAATATGTAAGTGTAGTAACAACACACATATACAGTAGGCCCTCATTTAACATCATAAGCAAAAACTAAATTAATTAAAACAATTAAAATTTAATGCAGAATAATCATAAAATCTTTTTTATTTCCTGGATAAGAGAGAGAAAATGTATTGAAATTTATAGTATAGTTGTAAAAACCAGGTAATTACATTTTATATGAGTGTTAACTCAAGTATATATTGTTTATAAACACTGCATTAATTTACATTACAGTAGAACAAGAATGATATCCACATGGAAATGCCTTGATTTTCCAACCATATCTGTTATCGAATTAGAATCTCATCTCTTGGAAAATTTATATGAGAGGTCTGAGCCGTTTGTTTGTCCTATTCCTCTAAAATTTGGCAGATTTACACTTACACAGGTATAATAGTCAACATAACTCCAAACATTAACTAGGCTTATAGGTTTTCTGATTTTAGTTAAAAGTTGGAATTTTCAGGATCCTAATCCCAATATTGAATAAGAACCAACTGTATTGCGCTTTTAATTTATATATAAATTAATTAAAAGCAGAATATATGTATATTATTAATTATGATCAAATATTAATTGAAACTACAGACCATAATGTGAAATATTAATATATTATAGCGCCCCACAGATAATATTTTAGAAACGCATCAGTACAGTAGACTCCAAATTAACTGAGAGTTGGGAAATTAATTCCCCCAGATAATACACAAAGTACTCAAAAAATTGGAATTATGGATAATATACATTTAATATTAAAAAATAAACAAATTGTATATATAAATACATATATTCAGATGTACTATCATTTATTGAAAAAAGAAATCTATTTGCTGCAAGAAATTATTGCAATATTTGTAATTTTAATATAATTTTGATTGCCAGTTATCAAAATATTGTATAATAAAGAAATGAATTGAGATGTTTAAAAATATTTTTGATGTTGCATCTAAGATAAAACATGGATGATTAAATCTCATTTCCAGGTTGTGATTAACCCCAGATAATCAGGAGTCTACTGTGTTTATATTTTCTTTGATATCTTTTGGTTCAGATTAAAAGATATATGTAACCATAAAAAAAGCATTTATAGCATAAAATAATTCATGTAAGTATTCATATTAAATAAAAAACTTCAAAATTATACATGAAAGAGAAATAAAAGGAAAAATTATGTAAGAGCAGCATTTGAATTGGATCCTGAAGTTAAAGCATTATAACTATACAGATACATTGTAATTTATGTAATAGTAACATTTTTATGGAAATTTTCTTTGAAACTAAGGACCTAAGGGACCAAAATGTGTAGTATATATCTGATTATATTTAAAAATAAACAAACCAGCCTGAAGAGTAGATTTTAGACAATTTTGAAATAAATTGTCTAAATCCTATTCTCTATTACTTGGATATAGTAAAATAGATGATAGTTGACTATATTCTACTTTTTCTCATTATTAAAAAGCCAGAATAGAGATCATGCTTCTTTTAAGCCTAATCTAAAATTGTGAGTTAAAAGTTGCATCTATATATAAATTGATTTTATTTATTATTATTTTAATAAACTTATTTTGTAAAAGTTCTGAATTAAAAAATACAATAGAATTAAAACTAATTTTGTTGGGTTTTTAACACACTATTATTAAAGTATATTGAAATGAAGAAACTGCATTGACTGGTAAGTCATAAAGTAATAAATACTTAATTTGAGAATAATAATAATATAAAATATATACTGTAAATATTTTTAATATATCTTTATGTAATTGGATATAACAAAAATTGATAGATAGGATCATCCATTTGCTTAGAATGATTTGCTCATCAAATCCAAGAAAATATAAAAATTTCATATTTTAAAGTATTAAAATGGATTTTTAACAATTATATAAATTAGCTTTTAAATTAAAAAAAAAAAAAAAACAAATAACAAAACTTTGTTTTAGATGATATAATAAGACAAAAGTATATATTTTTTTACCAATATGTTTTTATCAAAAGGTTGTTCTTAATAAAATGGTATTTATTTTTGTTTTGGATTTACAAATAGATCTCAATTTTAGAAAATATCTACACAAATTTTGTTAGATATATTAAAATAAAAAATGAATTGAATTTATTATTAAATTTTTAGCACTGATATTCTAGAAATTTAACAAACTCAAATATAAATTTAAGTTTTAGCTGTTGAATTTTAATATAGAATAAATTTTTTAATCCACAGAAATACATTTTCCTTTTATGAACATATAACTGACTGTATGTGAATAAATTAATTTATTCTAAGCAATTTATTTATTCTAATGATAAGAAATAGCTAATGTAATAATTTAAATTTTTGGATTAGATTACAATTTATATTAAACTGTATTCCCAAAATATCTAACAATGCATTAACTTAAGCATTTTAAACTGTTGTTATTTATGTTTTTCTCTTTGGTAATTATTATTTTTATTAAATTTTTACCAAAGAAGAAAACATTTTTAATGTCTCAAAATAGAAATGTAAGATATATATTTTGTTCTTTTATAATAAACTTCATCTGTTCTTTTAAAATCAAACCCAGCAAATTATTTCAAATTTATATACCATTTAATCATTACACAAATATCCAGTTTCAGATACTCGTCAATATATTATATATAATTTAATTATGCGATCTGAAAAATATGAAATAATGATTTATATTTACACTTAAAAATATTAATACAATTTAACTTGCAATGTTTTAATTCTGAAAGAGTTTTAATTTTTATAACTGATAATTATTAGAGGTATTAGATATTTACAGTAGAACTCGATTATGAGGTTAGCACAAGGCTGAAATTTTTCATCATAGAAAAAATTTAATATTTTAATTTGAATTAAAATTCAATAAATTGATAAAGAATGAGGTTAATACAATGATTCTTTTATTTTCAGTTTAAACCAATGCTTATATAATATGAGCTAACGATAGCTAGCCGACATTGGCATAGGTAGGCCTAGAGAT